>JALLBA010000183.1:0-28473 GCA_036939675.1 Cyclostephanos invisitatus | reverse complement strand
CTCTTCCGATCTTCAAAGGGTGGAATCCGACGATGAGCGTGCAAATGATTTTGACACAGCTCGAAATGGCTTACGGTCAGCTGACCAGGACCACTCTGTGGGAAAACGATAAGGTTTTCCGAGCGCCTTTCGGAGCAAATGAGGTGCCCGAATCTCTCTTCCTCCGACTCGAATGTTGTGAGGAAGTTGCCCTTCTTGGGCATAATCCGTATACACAGACACAGTTGGTAAACTGCACGGTGCAACTCCTCTTCCAATCCAGCATTTTTCCGATGAAGGAATTCGAGGATTGGGAATGCGAGGTGTCAAAAATGTGGACCGACCTCAAACGGTTCGTACAAGCAGCGTATAAGCGCAAGTTAACAGTATTGAACTTGCGTATGATGTCCGGCACCGGGGGATACATCAATCAGAATATGTTCCATGTTTTGACCAACGTTGACGATATCGATGATGTGGAATCAGTCAGCACGGCAAACACACTGACCCATGCGGCGGCACTGGCCACCGTCAATAGCGGGGTGACAGCACCCACTACCGTGTCGGCCGACATTGTGACGGCCATCAATACATTGGCCGCGAACCAGGCGACCATTGTGCAACAGATGGCGGCATTTTCTCTGGGCGGGAGTCGCCCACCCCAACAGGCCGCCACCCCGGCCGTACATGTTCCGTATGTCCCCCAGCAGCGCACGATGATGCAGGTCCCTCCAGTACCCGCAATCCATGTCCCACTTATCCAGCCGTACAATCAGGGCGGAGGATATAATGGGGGTTACACGCAAGGGCGTGGCGGACGGTACACAGTTTACGGTTTACGGTGGATGTAGCGCAGGTTACCGCCGCAATGGCCGTGGGCATAGTAATCGCACCAGGTATGACCCTACGGGTCGCGGTGGGGCCATTGTGCCAAACACGGGGGTGAGCCCGGCTTTCCCACAGGCTGGGGGATGCCTCCCCCCCCCCAAATGAATCCTCTGCATTCCAATGTCGTCCAAGCGGCACAATAATTGGAATGCCTGTTATTCGTGCGGATTCGATGTCGCCGATTGGCATAACTTGCAAACATGCAACAACCGTAAGCCTTCACATACCGAGGCGTACACGTGAACAAATGCGCAGGAGTTCATCAATCACGGCGACCAGCATGTTTGCACGGCGGGCATACATAAGACTCAACTTCCGCAGATGGGTCCATGCTTCTGACAGGGAGGGGCGGGGGAGAGTGCACATAAATTTAAAATTTTTGTTTCTGCCACAGACTTTTCTTTGTACCCCACCCACTTTATGTGTCATGCCATGTCTACAACTTCTGATGACGATGATCATACGATTGTGACATCGAATTGCCAACGTGCATGCCCGGTCGTCCCGGTTACAACTCCCCATCCACATTTGTTAGCTGCAGCAGCACACCATATTTTTGGAGCGCTGTCGCACGAAGTCCTGAATGCGATCACAATTGATTCGCAACAAGCCATTGCGGATATGGGAGCCACGTCCATCTTCATTATGGACGGGGTTGACATCGATAACAAGCGTATCACAACAAACCCCATCACGATAAATTTACCAGATGGGCGTAAAGTGAAGTCAACACACGTGTGTGACTTCAACGTGCCGGGGTTGCCGACGCTGTTAATTGGACATATCGTCCCAGGATTAGCCATCACATCCCTCGTAGGGATCCGCCCATTGTGCAAGGCGGGGTGCAAAGTCATTTTTGATGACGAAAAGTGCGACGTTATTTATAACGATAATGTTATTTTACCAGGATACAAAGACCCGTCTACGGACCTTTGGACGCTTCCGATTAAAACGACTAAAATGTGGACAGATGATGGCATCCCTGTAGATCCCCTGATTCCACCACGGACAGACCGTCGTGTCTCAGACTCACAGACTACGCCAAAACCACTCAGATGTAGAGGGAGAGCAATCGCTCTCCCATAAATAAGCTAAGTATTGTTTACCACCAATACTGCTCTTCTGTAGTCCCACTCCTCCGCGACTTCCCGACACTTGCACATCCAACGGGCGTCGACAGTCATCCCGGCAGGGACTTAGCCACGTTCAGCCACTCTATTTGTACGAGGGGTAATGGGGTGAAATTTGCCCACCAATCATTATGCAACCCTAAAATATTGACCCTCCTCAAAGCGGTTCACAAAGTGTTTCTCCGTAGATGCCCCAACATGTCCGAAAAACTGATCCTAAAATATCTTAACCCAAGCCCCGTCACTGCAAAGGGCCATATGAAGCGGCCATGGCATGGGATCAGGAGTACAAGATGGTCGACCCCACCTCCCATTGCCAAGAATCGTGTTATCCCCCCAATCCCTACAATACCAACAATCTTAAACGACGAGTACCTCCAACAAGATGCTCCACTAGATGCCTTCCCTGCCCTCAATGGTTTTCTCCAGCCCACAGATAGTTTGCCCAATATCATCGTCGACGATGACGATGACTCCACAGTGAATATATTTTGCTTGGCGGCGTTTGCCGACAAAATATTGGGTGTCGTTTACTCCGATCTAACCAGTAACTTTCAGTTCATGTCGTTCAACAGAAACATATGTTTCCTCGTTGTTTACCATTACGAGTACAATGCGATCATGGCGACACCTATCGCGGGCCTAGACGATATGACCATTTTCAAGGCCTATAAGGCTATATTTCTGGACCTGACGGAAAGGGGGTTCAAACCAAAATTGAATGTGATGGACAATCAAGCCACCAAGTATATTCGCAAATTTCTCACCGAGGAGGAATGCAAACTCCAGTTAGTCGAGCCACACAACCACCGTGTCAACGTGGCGGACCGAGCGATCCAAACATTCAAAGACGCGTTTATTGCCACGCTTGCTACCACCGGTCGCAATTTTCCCCTCCAACTTTGGGATAAACTCACGTCTCAGGTCATATCGTGCTTAAACTTATTCCGCGCATCTCGCACCGATCCGACCAAATCAGTGTACAAGGTCATCCACCGACCTTACAACTGGAATCGATACCCCCTCGCGCCGCTTGGTTGCAAAGCTGTAATCTATGAAGACGGCGACACAAGAGGTTTGTGGGCATCCCGCGGCATTGACGGTTGGTATTTGGGGCCTTCGTTAGATCATTATTGGTGTGACAAGTATTACGTCCCAGAAACAAGGGCTTACCATATATCCGGGTCATCGGAGTTATTCCTGCAACATTGCCAACTTCCCGACATGACCGCCCATCATCATTTTTGTGCGCTAACCAACAAGCTCACCAAATGCGCGCACCCTGCGGGTGCCACTGCGAAAGGCCGGCATCTTCTCAACCTCCTGAGACAATGTATCAGTGTCATTTTGCACCCCCCCCCCATCTGTGGACGAACAGAGGGTGAACGACGCGGCTTGTGAGGTGGAACAAAGGGTGATCGACAACTCACCCATTTTAACTATCCAATGCATCTCGGACGCACCTGCGATAATGGATGCTCGGAATCCCACGGCAAAATGCACCTTGAAAAACCCCGCGTCTCCATTGTAGACCAACGCTTAGCAATACCCCCGGCATCGTACCGATCGAGCCACTTACCCAGATTGATGGCTTGGTGCCGTAGCGGCGTTGCGCGCGATTAATGCCATCGATGGCCAGACAATGTCTCGTCATGCAGCAGGCTCTCAATGCTTTGACGTTTTTGGAGTGCGCCATTAATGGACGTGTTTATGCCGCGATGCCTCATGGTTGACGATGACGTACGACCAACGCAGCATACACATTACCCCACGCATTTTGCTAGTCCGATGGTCCATCCGATCACAGGCGAGACTATCAGCAGCTACAAAAAATTGATGCATGACCCAGCGACGTCAGAAACTTGGCAAACCGCGTTTGGGAAGGATTTTGGAGGTATGGCCCAGGGAGATCATAAAACCGGGCAGAAAGGAATGAACGCAATGTTCGTCATGACTCACGATGAGATTTACAAGGTGTTAGCACAGAACAAGAAATTTACTTACGGCAACCCTGTCGTGGATTACCGACCCCAAAAAGAAGATCCCAATTGCATTTGCATCATGGCGGGTAGCAATCTTGTCAAATATGAAAGCCCTTCCGTTAGGACGGTCGATCTCGATACAGCAAAATTACATTGGAACAGTGTGATTAGCACGAGAGGGGCAAAATATATGTGTCTGGATATCAAGAATTTTTATCTCACTGCCAAAGTTGGATTATTATGAGTACATGCGAATGCCCTTGTCTCTTTTTCCGCTTTGGATCCAGGAGCAGTACAATATGGTGGCACTAGCACTCGACGGCTATGTCCATCTCAAAATGCGACGCGCAGTGTGGGGGCTACCACAAGCAGGAATCCTTGCAAACAAATACCTTCATCATAAATTGGCACCATTCGGATACTACAAACATACTAACACACCGGGCCTATGGTACCACAAATCCTGTCCGATTTTGTTCACGCCGGTCGTCGATGATTTCGGAGTCAAGAACATTGACAAGGCTGATGCAGACCATCTCATCCAGAGCATTCATTCGACATGTACCGTCACCGAGGACTGGTCCAGCGACCTCTACTGTGGCATCTCCCTCACGTGGGATTATGATGCCCGCACCGTCGATATTTCAATTCCTGGCTATATCAAAAAGAAAATACAAGAATATAAGCACGTGGTTGCGAAGCAGGGCCAAACATGTCCTTATATGCCAGCACCGAAACAGTACGGATCGGAAGCACAGGCACCGCTACCTCCCAACGACTTACCGCTCCTCGACAAAGCCGGCATTAAGCGCGTGCAGCAGATCGTTGGCAGCATATTATATTATGCGCGGGCGGTTGATATGACGGTGCTCATGGCCCTAAGCACAATTGCCTCCGAACAAATGAAGGCTATGACTCAAACAATGTCACGATGTCTACAGTTGTTAGATTACCTGGCAGCGAATTTGCATGCGAAAGTCCGTTACCATGTGTTGGACATGGTATTAAATATACATCCCGATGCATCTTACCTTACCAAAGCTAAAGCCCGAAGCCGCTTATGCGGCCATTTCTTTATGGGATGGGTTCCTAAAAATGGTGACCCCATAAAATTGAATGGCGCTTTCCACGTCAGTGCTACTATCATGCGGTTCATCGTCGCTTCTGCGGCCGAAGCCGAACTTGGCGTGCTCTACCACAATTGCCAAACTGCGATTGTATTTCGCGCTATACTCAATGACATGGGCCATCCACAACCCAAAACACCCGTCCACTGTGATAATGCTACGGCCGTCGGCATTGCAAATAATACAGTAAAGCGGCAATGATCTCGATCAATGGAGATGTGATTCTTTTGGATTAGTGACAAGATCGCACAGAAAATGTACGATATTAGTTGGCACCCCGGGCAGGAAAATTTGGCGGATTACCAGAGTAAACACCACCCGGGGGGACACCACGTCTCGGTATGACCGTGGTATCTCCACATGGAAAACTCACCTCGGGTTCTCCCTCGGGCGATGACGCCCAGCGCTCTGAAAGGGTGTGTTGGAACCCTCAAGGACAGTAGGGCTCCACTGCGACAGAGCCCTGAGCTTGTGACTGCGTCAGCTGTCAGTCACGTTCCTCTTGTTACCTATTACTCACAGGTACCACGAGTTCCCACGTGGAGCGACTTAACCAAGTCGCTCTTGGGTGGCCTAGGCGCTAGCCTCCTGCGAGCCCCTTTGTTAATGTAGATCATTAACTGAATAGAACAACCTTTGTCCTCTTGTTAATGCCAACATTGTTAGGCACCAACATCCACGAATCAAGTCCTCCATGGTGAGGTGCTGGAGAGTTTAGAGAGAGAGTGCGCTCATTTGCATGTTTGGAGAGAGATATCTTCGTCCTTTTTGAGAAAGATTTTTTTTCGAAAACGTTCAAAACTGCTTTTGAACGTAGGAACTCTTAATATTCCTTTGAAATCTCAAAAGCAACTTCGGGAAACTTTCGCAAGCACATCCAATTAGGAATTTGTATTTCAGTACCAATCGATCCGAGTTAGGTGAGCCCTCAACCCCCGGCCTTCTCGCGATTTGAAAAAGATTTCCTAACACTCCTGTGGCGGGAAAATTTTGACGGTTTTTCCTTCTCCTTCACAAAACAGTTAGTGTTGTTCGAAGCGATCTGTACTGGCGGCGTGCACATTTTAATGATGTCAAGATGGCTGCTTCGACTCGCTTGTTATCTGTTTGACTATGCTTCGCCAAATTTGCAAATGATACGAAAAATACATTCGCTTACTGCTATATGCAACTTGCTGCCCACAAAAGATGGTTTCACTCCAACAGCCGTGTCATTACCGTGGACTTCAATTTTTGCTCACGAAACACCACCAAGCGGCGGATCCCCGGCCCCCCACCAAGAGCTCGATGACGGCCCCACCACCACCCAAGGCAGCAAAATCCCACTCATCCATCATCATGGCCTCGTCGTTGCCACCCGTGGACGATGTCGTCGAGGGGGGACAACGATCGGACGAGAAGCCCGACGGCGTGGGGGGTATCATGGGGGGGGAGACGACGACGACGACGACGACGACGACGACGACGACGACGACGGCCGCACCCTCCGTCTCTTCCTCATCTCCCACGATGACGGCGGCGGCACCTCCTCCTCCCCCTCCCGGACCCGTCCATCATCGTCCTTTCAATAACAGGGGGGAGGGCATGATGATGATGGGACCACCGTCCGGCCTCCATCCCTATCCTCCTCCGCCCCCCCCGATGTACGCCTACGCCCCGCCGCCGCCGCCGCACATCTATCAATACGGACATCCCCCCCCACCCCATCACCCCCACTATCCGCCCAGGGGGGGATATCATCACGGTCCTCCTCCTCATCCTCCTGGTCCTCCCCATCCTCCGCCACCGCCATATCACGCCCCCGTCGTCGCGTATCCCCCCCCCCCTCCCCCCCCGGTGTATCATCATCATCAGTATCCGCCGCCGCCATACCACCATCCCGCGGCCGCTGCGGCCGCGGCGGCGGCGATGCATCACTACCACGCCACGCCGCGATATCCCCCGCCGTCCCATCCCGCGGCGCGTCATCAATACCCCCACCCGATGCACCACAACCACCAGCCGACGATGATTATGACGGGCGGCGGACCTCCTCCGACCGGCCCCCCTCCATCATCGGGAGGCGATATCGACGAACCAACCAAGGTCGTCGGGGGAGGTGGAGGAGAGGAGGAAAGAGCATCGTCGTCCGACGATGGCAAGGCTCCTGCCGCCGCCGCCGCTGGGGAGAAGGGGGGGAAACTCGAGAACGACGTGGCAGAGGGCGTTGGGGGATCGCCCGCCTCCTCCCCGGGCGAGGACGACGACGACGACCGAGCAAGGGAGGAGGAGGAGGAGGAGGAGGGAGGACGAGGTCGCGACGGTGCAATTAACGAGATCCATTCTACTAGGGAGGCAGAGAAGAATGACGACGGGCTTCCCGTGGGAGGAGGAGGAGAAGGAGGAGTGGGCGGTGGGATCCCGTCCGACGAAAAGGCGACGAACGAGAAGGATCCCGAGCGGGATATCAACAACTTGGCGGCGACGCCTACGACATGCAACGAGACCATGTCCGAAATGTCGTCCACGGGACTGCTCACGCTCATCACGGGGGGGAGGATGTCGACGGGCAGGGGGGGAGGGGGGGGGGGAGGGGGAGGGGGCGGTCCATCGANGGCGGGGGGGGGGGGGGGGGGGGGGGGGGGGGGGGGGGGGGGGGGGGGGGGGGGGGGGGAGGTCCATCGACGGATTCGGCGCGGTTGTACCGACACCACGGTCAACCGTCGTATTATCATCACCCCCCCCCCTCCACCTCCTCGCGGCTGTCATCCATCCCATACGTCACGTCGACCCCCTACCTGTCCTCGCCCCATCACTCGCTCGGATCTTTCTCGGCCATCACGATCGACAACAACAAGAATGGCGGCGAACCGCCGAATTCTGCCTCGGCCTACTTCGCCAAAACCCCGCACCCTCCCCAGCCTTCGTCCGGGGAGAGGCCCTCGGGACGGCAGTACGTCTACCACCAATATCAGCACTTCGATCCTAGGTCGCACGTCGAGGTTCCGCATCATCCCACCACAAAGAAGGCTAGTCGACAACGATCGATGCCGGGCGGACCCGCCTCCGATGGCGACCACCCCCTAATACCACCCCCCGATCATCAACGTCGTGCAAACAATATCGCGGGGGGTGGGGCGGTACCGCCCACCGTGCACATGCCCAACGTCTACGGGGGGTATATAAAGGACGTCAGTCCGCTTACGAATCACCACCACCTTTCTTTGGCGGCGTCGGCAATCGCCGAGCTCCAAACGGGTGTCACGTCGGGAGAGGGGGGGGGCGGGGACGGGGACGCGGACGCGGACGCGACAAATATTGGTAGAGACCGCGGTGGGATCAAGTCATCGCCGCTGGATCTGCTATCAGCGGTATCCAGCTCCCCCGTGATCGCCAACCTACCGGGGAAGAACGGGATGGGAGCCTCACCATCTTCTGACGAGTACAAGATGCTCCTACCTCATTACTATCAACCGGCAGAGACTTATTCGTCTTACACCTACCCGGCGCCGCCCGCACACAACAGCCATCATCATCCGTGGGACGAGCACGACGTACGTGAAGACGAATCCCCTCTCCCCTCCTCTTCCACGGCGGGAGGCCTCTCCGGCACGCCGCCCGTGGCGCTCCCTCGACAGTCGAATTTAGAGCTGATGCTCAGCGCCGCCAATACCCTTGACATTGACGAGTCGAAGAGGGCTAAGAGGCGCAAGCTATCTGCTGATAACGCGAAGACGGTCAAGAAGAGGCTGCTTCTCCTTAACAAGACGGAGTTAGCGACGACGACGACGAAGACTTCGTCATCCTCCATCGGATCTGAAGGAGGACCGGGAACGACGGTAGGTCTCTTTTCAGTTGGAGGATACCCCCCCGGATTCGACCCGAGCACTCTCCCTCCCAGCCGCTCGAGCCTTAAACCCAGCTCCAAGATCGCCAAGGCCAAGTTCATCGATTGCGAGGCCGTGGAACAGGCCCGGCAGGCGTCGGAACTCGCAAGTCAGGCGCTTGAACGTCCACGCGTTGGCAAGCAGCTCCTCCTCTCAATGGCCCTTGTAAGGACCAACCCAAGAACGCCGCCGTCCTGCTACCCTGCTCACGGGACGATACTTACCGATCGCTTCCACTGGGCGGCGTTTCCACCCCTTGACATGATTTTGCGTAAAAATATGCGTCGGTACTACGAGCTCAGCACGAACAAGTGCCAGAGCAAGGATCAGCAGGAGTTCAATAACGAACTTGTACTGAACGTGAAATCGGAGGCCAACAAGTTCGGATGGGAATTCGACGAAAATGCGTTTGACGACAAGAAGATTCGCGACAGGATACGTTGTTTTTATAAGGTAAGGGAACGCTCGCTTGCAGATGCGGTGTGTTTTACATTTGCTGAAAGGATAACGAATTTTTTATCACAATTGTTCCTCTGCAACCTCGGTGCGTAAAGACGCATATTCAAAATGCCAAGAAGAGGCTGAAGACCATGCTTCGCCATCCAGAAAAACGCGCCAACATCAAAGCTTTGGCCGCACATTTTCATCTGATAGAGGAGAAGGGCATGGAAGAAAACGGTTGTCACTCTGGCTCTTTCGATGACAGCGACGACGACGACGACGATGATGACGAGGATTACGACGATGAGCACGAACGCTTGGATTTCGGTTTAGGTCAGAATTACAGCTCAGATGGCGGCAGCAGTTATCGCGGCCATGGGAGCGGATATCCCCTTAGAGTGTCATCTGGCAATGTTGAGCGTCGCGAGGCGGCGGTGTGACCCAAAATAAAACTCGTGATGGTGCAGCCTTCTTACCTTCATATGGTACTATTTGGCGCCCGCAGTTTTGCTTTTGGGACTATGCCACTGTAATGTACAGCTCACGTGCTGCCTCTTCTTCATGAATAATATTTAATGCATATACCGACACTACTTGCTATACGAAGCCATACATAGTCAACCAACCGAAAAAGCGCACCGGAAAATGTTTAGTTGAAATGTCCCTTTTCACCAGAATAGTTTGACTAAGAAAAGGGGGAAAACTACTCAGGCTCAAGTGACGCATCTTCGTCCTTTGCACCAACATTTGAGCTGATTTGTGCAAGTCTAAGAAAACACGACCGTTCAACAAAAAATATGATATGAGATTGCGCCTCGGAGCTACGATGACTCATTTTTGAATTAGCGTGCATCTACTTCTGTATGATCATCCACCAGATCCGTTGCTTGTAAGCATTTCGTCTCATCCCTGAAATATAACACCGAAACATGATCAATATCACTAACGACAAGTGCAGAATGCGAATCTAATTCGGCGTGATCATCATCAAGCAAATCCAGGACAGGAACGATTTCAACTCCTTCCTCGGCTAAATCGTCCATTGGCTCTATCGTGTCATTGCTAGAAGTATCAGCACAAAGAGCAGGAGCAACACTTTCCTCTTCGATCACCTCTTTCCTCAGGGAGAGTTTGATAGAGGCAGAGAGTACCCACTTCGATGTCCATGTGTCATGGGGTTGTACATGGCTCTTCAACGCTAACTGGATCGACTTGTCACTTACGTAATGGTCTTGTTCCGACTTGGTGCCGTTGTGAGTCGATTCCATATTTGCAGTGTCAAGGGCGCCAACCTCTGCAAATGTAGAACGAACGCAGACTAAGCGGTCCTCGGTGCCAATTAATTCATATCCCGCATCCAAATCGTCGTCATCCTTAAAAGAATCGAATAATTTCCTGTCAGTCACTCTCTTTTGATACTGGTTTACCAAGAAATCTTTTTCCTCCTGCTTCCTCGTCTGACATCGAATAACATCGCGAGTGATCGGTATCATGGATCCAGAAAGTTCCTGGGACGGTATGTATTTTACGGTCTTTACTTCCTCACCCGATTGGTACGGCTCGGCAGACGATTCGGGTAAAGGCACATCTTCGTGCCGCGTAAGGTTGTATCCTGGTATCGTGGTTATGTATTTGCCAAATAACTTTACCCTAAATGCCTTCATCTGTTTAGTGAGACAGCGGATGTTTTTGAGTCAGAATGATGTTATCACGAGGAAAAGGAAAGGTACAACTAAGATAGAGAAATAATTACCTTCAAAGCATTTTCTCGAAGCAACTTTGCGATCATGTGTTGTTGGCGAAACAACTCCATCGCTTTCTTCGAAGCTTTTGCCTTCTGGCGCTCGGTCTCTTCATGGAAAAACAGATCGAGCAGACGCATCCACGGCCCGAGGAATACCCAAACTGCCACGCGAGACGTCCATAGCATGAGGAATCTCCACGGAACGAATAGGGCTACGAAAGCGGCCGCAAAAAATGTTAGCGTCAAGAAGAAGGAAACGATGCTTTCATTCCAGGTCAGGACGTTCCGCACGTATCGCATTTTATTGCAGTATCCCGACAGGCGTTGTTGGTAGGGGAGCAAACTAGCTCCGGCGAGTGCAGAGATAGGGTCGGCTATGGCGAACTTCGCTTTCGTTCGCGTACGGACGTTGGCGCCGTCCGTTATCGACTTTATTTTTGCATCAAGGTCCAGCTGCTTGGCGTAATCGGCATCTTCATCCGCAAGGCGCTGTTTCCACTTCTCATTGAGCTTACTGGTCTCCTCGTGACCTTGATACGGTTTTATTCGCAGCCCCCTATCCGTATGCGAGTGACCATGAACCAAAATATTCCAGTAATGAACAAACGAATGACCGCGATGCCATGGATTCGGATGCGACGTGCGAAGTAGCATGTTGGCAAGCAAGATCCACCCGCAGCCGAAGAGAATGAACGAAGGCAGCAGGTGGGGGTTCTCCACCACGTGGGTTAAGGAGTAGAACAAGACTGCTGAATGCAGCGGCAACCAAGTTTGTCCAATTTTTACCTGCCCTCGCCAGAATATCAAACTCCTCGAAGCGTCAGAGATTGCATACAGTATGTACCGCTTTTGCGTGAGCAGCTCGTTGATGTGACTGCGAAAGAGGGTCATTTCGAAAACCTCCTCATCGTGTGGGCCGTCGACGCAGTACTTCGCGACTCTATATGTCTTCTTATGAATCGAGTTAACGAAGGTCTGCTCTGGCGACCTGTTTCCCTCCATGAGGAACCTCCTCTCGTCGGCAATCTCCACCCGCAGTCTCACGGTCACGATACCCATGACCTCGCCCCTCACCGTAAGATTAGGAGAGTCGTACAGGTTGTACGACAGAGTGTATATAGTGCCGGGGTGCAACCTATCAAGGCGTATCGACGTTCGGCCGATGCTTTCGTGCTCGAGCGGACCAAAGTCGTAATCGGCGACGCCGATATGCACGGCCGCGGAGGGGTGTATCATCTGGAACACGTATGCGCGCGATGACCACGGCATCCAAAGGGGGGATAGGCTGTCGTTGATGACCTCCGTCTGCACCATGACGTCGCCATACACTACCGATACGAACGGATCGGTCTTATTCCCCACGGACCCCCCCGCGTCGGTATTCGGCAGGCCCTTGCATTTCAATACCTCCAGGTACACCCTCCCGATCGAATCCGGGCGGTCGGATCCCGCCTGGATCCAATTCGTCGACGGACGTCGACACTCCCGTCGTAGTTGGTCCTCGGTCATCCACGTGGTGATTTCGGGCCTCGCCGGATCGGGATATGGCTTCACGAGCACCCGACCCTCGTCGTCGTTCGACATCATGTACCGTATCGATTCCAATGCGCCGGGGTATAGGTTGGCGAGGGCCCTGAGGGAGTTCTCGGCCGTGAGCGACTTCTCGTCCACTTCGGTCACGAGACGGGCGGGTTCGAGGTCCATCGGGTTCCTGGTGCGGATGAGTGCCTTACGCAGCCGCTTGTTCACGCCCCTAGCCACGGCGTCCTCGTCGTAATATTCCTCGATCGATCTCATGAACGTAACGTCGAATTCGGACGCCACTCGTATCCTCAATGCGAGACGCGCGCCGCTGACGCGCCTCGTCGTCCCACCGTCGATAATCGACGACGACGATGCGACCCCCCCGATCCCACCGCCATGACGCTGCATCCTCCTCCAATCCTCCATCATGTCGCATTCGAATCTGCGCTCGTCGCAATTCGACAGTATGTTGTGTGGCGTTAGGAACACCGAACCGACGAGGCGGTAGGTATTGTTGAATAGCGACGAGGACGACAATGACATCGACATTTCCCCGTCCGTCATCGCGTTCGCTTCCATTTCGGACACGTCGTCGACGAGTATTTTCGAATATACCGAATTGAGCACGTCGAGCGGCTTCTCGAAGACGTCGAATCGAAGTCCGCCGGCGTTCGCGCATGCATACGACGAACGCGACGACGACGACGACGACGACGAGGGGTCCGCCGCCGATATCGTCGACGACGGACCCAACGATGCGTTCGCGAGCTGCTTCATGGACGTGCGGAATAGGAAGAGCGACGCGTCGTCGACGGTGAACACGTGTTCGGTGCACGCGCCGCGGGAATCGACCCCCCCCCCGCCTCCTCCGCAATCCTCGTCATCGCATGCCGCGTCGTGGGCATCGTCGTGGGAATTTCCGGAGCCGGCGGGGGGGACGACGGGAACGATCCCGACCCCCCCCCCCCCCCCCCCCGTCGCCCCCCCCCCCCCCCGACGTCGGTCTCGCCAATGCCCAACGTCCTCGTGCGATGCAGCGTCCTTTCCCTCCTCCTGCGTCCGGATGGATTGATCGGACCCACCCAGTATGCCGTACAGTGCATCCCCACGCTCTCGCGATCGCGACGATCGTGGGCATCATCGGAACCGGTACCGCCCCCCCCTCCCCCGCCGCCGCCGCGGTTGGCATCCCCACCGCCCCCGCCGCGTCGTCTCCTCGGTATCGTCGCCTTCGCGATCTCGATTAGGAAGGTTATCCCGTCGTCGTCGCGATCGGCGCACGTCCCGCCGCCGCGATTGGTCGCGGTCGCGGCCGGGGATGGAGAAGGCGACGGCGACGGGGATGGCGAGGGGGGCGGCACGAGAACGGGATACGCCTCGGCCTCGACCGCGGCCATCGGGCGCGATGTCGTCGTCGTAGGCGTCGAGGCCGATGCCGACGCAGTCGACGTCGTCGTCGCTGCGTGGGGGAATTCGTCGATGACGATGACGACCGGCCGCCGGTCCACGCCTTCAGACATTCGTCGCGGCGATTGTCATCGATTTTTTTTTTTCCCCGCCTCCCGCTTTCCTCCACGCGCGTCGTTCGTCGATGACTTATTGCCGCCGCGGCCGGCGGTCGAATCGTACTACTCGTTTTGTGGAGAATGAAGCTGTGAATGATGAGATGAATGTGGTGCGGCATTGGAGTTTCGGCATTTTCGTTGACGTGACACCCGCCTCCCCCTCGTAACCGTCGCAGGATGCGTTGGAGACGAAAAAAGAGAGAGCCAATTTCAGCGGGAAGAGGTGTATTTAAAACCACTCCCGCGAAATTGTGATCGATAGACATGGGTATGCGGATTGATGTGTGATTTCTCATCAATATAATCCAGAGAGACCATGCCACTGACCTACGCCGATCGCCCCCGAGGGAGGGCAAGAGTACTACATTTATCATGGGCGGGAGGGTGAAATAATTCCGAGGGATATGTGACTCCGCGTCAGAATCGATTCGTCCGTAGGGGCCATTAAGGATAATGCATTCATGGAATGCTGACAATTGGCGATCGTGATCCTCAACGACGAACTCGAGGAGATTGGGGATAACGCATTTTGCAGGTGCGTTTCTCTAGAAGAGATCGTCATACACGACGCCGTCAGGAGGATAAAGTATGGGTCATTCTTCCTTTGATCGGTGTTGTGGGGTTTGATCGGTGTTGTGGGGCGTAACTCTCGGCGATGGGCTGGAGGAGATAGGGGGCGTAATGCATTCGGATATAGCACACCGCTCGAATGCGTCTTTATCCCTCCCCCCCACAGTCCGCACGATCGATGACACCGCATTCAAACATTGATCGCATCTAGTGTATGTGAATGATTCCTATCGGGAGGCAGATAATCTTCGGCAGGGCCAGTGGAGCTCAAAATACGCATGACGAGGGAGGCGGGACGGGGATTCGATAAGGGGGGGGAGGGAGGGAGGGGAGGGGGGCTGGCGAGGGCCAAGGACGTCGATGGGGAAGACGACCCCAGGTCGATGAGAGACGTGGTGATGAATATGCTCGAAGAGACGTATTGGGTCGAGAGGGAGAATGAGAGCGACAACGTCTACGCTTAGGGCAGTAGTTGGGTGGGAAAACAAAATATCACGAATCGATGACATGTCGTCAAGCATCCGATCCTTGCCCATCGGCATCCACTCTTTGGGTTCGGCACATCCGACAATATTAGAAAAATAGCACGCGCATCTATGATATGATAAATTGGTACATTCAGTATCGGCGTTATTTTTTTTGCGGTCATTCGAAGCAACCCTCCCATCCGAGGCCGTTTTCGCCGACGTCGTCGCCCTCGCTCTCGCTCTCCCTCTCGACCCAATACGTCTCCTCAAGCATGTTCATCGCCACGTCCCTCATCGAACCGAGGTCGTCTTCCTCCCCATCGACGTCCTTGCCCCGTCCCGCCTCCCTCATCATTCGTATCGTGAGCTCGGCGCTCGGCCTGCCGAAGAATATCTGCCTGCCAATGGGAACCCACGCGAACGAGAAGAAGTCCCCCACGAGTATCATCTGTCCCTCCATCCATCGGGGATTGGAGAAGTTCGAGGAGGCGACGCGTCCGCGTCCGGGATGACGGGGAAGGTATCGTCGTCCCCACCTCCGACGCGCGTTCTCGTCCAGCTCGATGGGATCCAGTCGACGATCGCCGCGCGACGATGGCGATCGCGACGATGCCGACGTCCGCCCCGATCCTCCTCCCCCTCCGCCCACGAGGTCGTTCCCCAACGACGATGGCGATCGGGGCGCGACGTCCACCGTGAACGTCACCTCCCCCCGAGGCACGTTCTCGTCCCCCGTCACCTTCGTCGCGACGAGTGTGTGCCCGTCGTCCACGTATGTCACGTTGATCATCTCGTATCCGTGTTCGCCGTATCTTGATTGTGAACAATATTCGCCGACGTGGGGGTGATTATGGGTTAGGGTTAGGGGGAATAGTGGCGGCGGTGAGAGATCGAAATATCGAGAGGAAGGGAAAAACAAGGGGGTACGATATCCCCGAGAGGGCGAGGACGAAATAATAAGGAAGGGGAGAAGGGGGGGGAAGGAGAACTACTCACTTGCCGACCCACAGACCGTGCATGTTCAGCTGGGGTATGCAAGACCTCGCGTCCTCCATCTTGGCCCTGTATTCCTCCATCAACATGTCGTCTCCATCCGAATGCGCCCGATCCATCAGCTCCCTCGACACGGCGTACGCGAACTCCGGATCGCGGTCGTTCATCTCTGCGATGTCGGACGACAATTCGCGCGCCGCGGCGGCGGAGGACGAGGACGACGACGACGATCGGACGTCCGCGAGTTCCCGTCCGAGACCCGCGATGCGCAGGCGCATCGCGTGGAGGTCGTCGCCCGTCTCGAACCTGGACCTCGCCGCCGCCTCCCGCGCCCATCGCGCGCGCCTCGCGTCCGATACGGCCATCGATCCCATCGTCCTCCTCGGTCCTCCCCCCCCGACGGCGTTTTCGTCGCCGCCGTACGTTCCGGGGGGGTGTGACGACGACGACGACGACTCCATCGCCATGACGTCGTCGACGGGGGACTGACCGCCGATCGACGACGACGACGACGACGACGACGACTGCGATTGATCAGCCGCCCAATTGTTACCGCCGACGTTCCCCCCGGACATGTCGTCGGAGGGGGGCGACATTCGAAGGAGGGCGGGAGCGGTGTCCCTCGACGAGGAATGATACGACGGCAGGTGTAACCCAGACGGCGGCCTGGCCGTGTTCGTCGGCTGGACGAAGCCCCCGACCCACGATATGGAGGAGGATATGGCGACGATGCCGAACGAGGCAGCGGCGGATTTGCGTATCACGTCTCTCCGCATCATATATCGAGGCATAGACAGTTTGGTGGGAGCAGAGGACACACACGACGAAATCCAATATCAAAATGCCCAGATAAAATAAAATAAAAAATAATGACAACAAGGAGTAAACATGATACACCGTAACAAGCTGAGAGCTGAGTCACATTGTTTGTATGCATTTTTCTCAGAGAGGGAACAAAGGAACATGGGTGACAACAGGCGGTCCGTGGTGGGAAAGCATTCTCATAAGGAGGAGTGGTCGAGCGAGGAAGGGTCGCAACAGCGAGAGGCAGAAGGGGAAAAAAGGCGAAACGTTGACATTGTCGTCATTATTTACGTCATTCAGGACACCTTGATGAGATACCCATCTCTTGGACGGAACATGGGTATTAGGGGGGGTGAAATGCTCCCCCCCGTAAAAATCGCAAAGATTCATAGTATTTTTTTTGGCATCTCACTTTTTTGCTCCATGGTACGGCGATACGTCGTGGTCCGTAGTTCATGAATCATCGCCGGGTCCCTGCGGCCCGTGAGATATCGTGACAATGATATGACAGAGCACAGACGCAGAAGTCATAGACCGATCGCTCATCTCAGGGAACAACCCGGTGGGGGGGAATAACGCATACAATGACGACCATACCGCGCATTCGCAATTCCGCCGTCGATGGAATGCAACGTCGCGACGGGAGGAGCGTCGACCGAACTACCACCGGGTCAACGACGTTATTCCCCTCCTCCTCCTCCTCCTCCTCCTCCTCCCCCTCCTCCTCTTCCTCCCCGGCGGGTGCGGACTCCGACGCGATGCGATCCCCCCCGTCTGACGGAATGGCGTCGCCATCGTCATCTCGTCCCGAAAGGTCCCCCCCGTCGTCGTCTTCGTCGTCGTCGTCGTCCACGGCTCGTGCGACGACGACGATGACGACGACGACCGCGACGACGACGGGGGCGAATCTCAAAGCGCTGACGATGCGACTATTCCCATCGATGTTGATCATGATCGGCGTCGCGATATTCGTCAACTCGTTCTTCCTATCACGTACCCCCTTCGACGAACGATCGTCGTGCCGGTACGGATCGGCGGGCGCATTGCTCTCGGGCGCATTGGGGATGAACGACGTGGACGTATCGTATATGAGGGAGGTCGGACTGCTCTCAGATTACGATCGAGGGGAGGAGGATGACGACGACGAGATGATGGACGTATCGTATCGAGGCTGCTGGACGCCGCGTCTCGTCGATTCGATCGCACTCATAGTCGTCGACGCGCTGCGCTTCGACTTCGCGAGGGATCGACTGCCCCTGTCGGTGGGATCGCGATTGTTCCGATCATCGAGGGGGGAGGAGGCCGGGGGGGGTTGGGCGGCGGGGGGAAGTATGGGAACGTCGAAACTCCTCCGTTTCGTCGCCGATCCGCCCACGGTCACGATGCAACGATTGAAGGGATTGACCACGGGGGGATTGCCGACCTTCGCGGACATAACGGGCTCGTTCGGCGGAGCGAGCGTCGACGAGGATTCGTGGGTGGAGCAGCTCAGGGACGCGCCGTGGGACCGTCGTCGTCGTACTCGTACTCGTACTCGTCGTCGCGAACGTGAACGTGCCATCGTGGGAAACGCATCGTCGATGGAGGAGGATAGGCCGATGATCGCGTTCGTGGGGGATGACACGTGGGTCGATCTATTCCCGACGCAGTTCGACGACTGTCATCCGTTCCCGTCATTCAACACTCGCGACCTAGACACGGTCGACGACGGGTGCATCCATCACCTGCCTCGGTTGTTGGGTGGACTGGTGGGGATGGATTCGCGGGACGATGGGGGGGATGGGAGGATAATGGAAGGGGGCGTCGATGGCGGCAATGTCACGCGATCGTCCTACGAGCTCATCGTGGCGCATTTCCTCGGCGTCGATCACGTGGGACACACGTACGGCCCGAACAATCCTCACATGGAGAGGAAGCTGCACCAGATGGACGTCGTGCTATCCGACTTGCTCGGACGCATCGACGACGCGTCCCGGGAGTCGTGCGTCGTCTCCCTGGTATTGGGCGATCACGGCATGACCGAGGATGGCAACCACGGCGGCGGCACGAGTGACGAGGTCAATGCCGGGCTATTCGCACACTTCAGCCCCGGGTGCGAGATGGACGAAGGGAAGGTGGACGGGGGCGACGCGAATACGAGGGGGGAGGAACTCGGCGCGCACTCGGCCAGGGTGTTCGACTCGATACATCAGATCGATTTGGTACCCACGATATCCATCCTCATGGGACTGCCGATCCCGTACGCGAACATCGGCGGTCTCGTGCCCGATATGCTTCCGCCTCCTAGAAACGTGATTCCGGGACGACGACGACGGCGGTCATCGTCGTCCTCCTCCTCCTCCTCCTCGACGTCTTACATCGCCACGGCCCTTGCGCTCAACGCCGCGCAGGTATGGAGCTATCTTTACACATACTCGCGAACATCGAGGGGGCTGCCCGCGGATAGGATGAGCGAGCTGAGGGAGATGTTGGATTCGGCGTCGTTGGTTTACCGAGATGCGATATCTCAATCTCGGAGGCACTACGAAAACGGACACACCGACGGGGAAGCGGACACATTCGACTCGACGGCCTACCGACAGGCGTGTGCCTTATTCAAGATATTTCTCGCCGAGAGCACCGACCTGGGGAAACAGGTATGGACACAATTCAACGAGGGTGGGATGAGATTAGGAATAGTTATCATCGCGATTGGGTGGATCTTGGCCTTCCCTTTGTGTAAGAGAAGTATCGCTAACGAGTATTTTTCATCACCGCACCTCAGTCGGCTGGAGCCGGTGACCTCCATTATCTTCATGACATTTCATTGCGGAATTCTTACGTTCGGCAATAGCTACATAGAGCACGAGCGAGAGATTGTGACGTTCTTCCTCTCCGTACTGTGCCTCTTAATATTCCGCCGTTCGTACTTTGCAACACCCGCTGGTCTGAAGTCCACCACTAGCTCAATATATCTTCCAGTTATTGTGGTGCTATGTTCTCGTACTAATGACATCATTGTTACCGGGCACGGCCTCGACCCAGCGATACGTCAACATGCGGCGCATAATCCTATTGTTTTTTTATCAAGTCTTTTGGTACTGGCACTACTACGAATTCGATGGTTGGGGTCGCTGCCAAAGACAACTGAAAGAAGAGGAATGGCACGCACTCCTTTGTCTACCTTAATCGATATTATTGCTATTGTGTTTATAGCATGCAGCTGGTTGGATAAACGTTCTCTTGACCATGAGCGGACTGGGTTTGTCACGGCACGAATCGCTTTAGTGGCAATATTTTGGGGCTTTGTTCACTCAATTCTCAGCCTCTTGAACAAGTGGCAGTCGTCCAGCCGGCAAGGTCAACAAGATATTATCGAAGAAAACTATGTAGATCAGTGTCATTTGGCACTGTTCCGCGCCATGCTATTCTTGGTGATTGTCACCGGTCCATCCATGGCTTCTACAGCAGTATTCATCGTAATTCAATGTGCAGCTTTGAGGCGGATGATGGAATCATCGAGAGCAACGAGAGCAACCCACATCGCTGCACCAGCCATGGCTGCAATATGGAGACTAGCGATACGACATGCCTTCTTTGCGAGCAATCACCATTGCTCCTTCAACCGACTGCAGTTTTCAGCCGCCTTTGTTGCCACGAACACTTTTCAATTTGTCATCGCCGGCTCTTCTTTATTCATGAACACGTTCGGGTATGAAATACTAGGATCGTGTTTGGTGCTTATGTATTCTCTATCAAGTCGCATAAATTCTAGAAATAACTCGGCAGACGTATGGGATTGGTTCATCTATTTTCAATGGACCGAAATGCTGGCGTCCTGCTTGTCCGTAAGTATGATGAAGCGGCATCTCATGGTCTGGGCAATATTTGCGCCGAGATTCATGTTTGCTGCCGTTTTTACAGCTGTAGGTTTCCCTCTTTGGATTCTGAATCATTTGGCGGCAACTCCTAATGTGCCGCCGCTCGCGTATCGAAATAGAGAGCAAGCGTATGTTCCCAATCAAAAAAACATCCAGCAACCCCCAACAACTGATGTATCATAACATGCAATAATATCTTTCCTCATTAAAATACGAAATTAACCTGGTGATAACTCAGGTAGAAGTTATGGATCGTGCTGAGAGATAATTTGGGTCATGCCTGATGATAAGATTCTGTTACCGTATGCTGCGACCAGAAGAGTATAAAGTCGCCTCTGTCTGTTGCAAACGCGTGCTATCGTGGATCCTTTTGATTTCAAGTTTTCATCTCTTACGCATTTCACCAGTCTGCAATTCGAATCAAGGGTAACCTAAATCCTACCTTCTCAGGATTCCGTACTCGCATCATGAATAGACTCCACATTTTACGAAGACCGCCACAAGTTATTGTTTCTGCGGATAGAAATGAGCGTAGTTACGTTGACGAAGCAAATTTTCATGCAATGGTGTCTCAAGAACTGTCTCCCGTATGAGGAGACAAACGTGACTGATGAGGAGGTGCCCATAAATACAAGTTTCAAGTGGCAGTTGGAGAATCAATAGTGAACATCAAATATTCACATGATTTCTAATTTATGAGGTTTGAGTATCATTCTTAAATGATACAACAATTTCATTCAGCCCAGCCTATCAATTTCAACTGCGAGATTGAAAAACAACGAAGCCGAGATCACTTTCAAAAAATAAAATACACTGCCTTCCTCCTCATCCACACGCCAAACTATTCCCTCCCCGCCCCACCTGCATATTATCATCCCCTCAACGCTATCAACGGCGGCTGCGGGACAGAAATAAAATACACCGCCTTCCTCCTCTGTGTGTCAAACCATTCCATCCCAGCTGCCCCACACGTAATTGTCATTCCCCCGACGCCACCTCCAGTGGCGGCTGTAGTTCAGAAATCAAATACACAGCCTTCCTCCTCTGCATATGAAATTACTCTTTCCCTACTGCCCCACACGTGTGTTGTCATCCTCTCGACCGCGGGACAGAAATAAAATACACTGCATTCTTCCTCAGCACATCAAACTATTCCTTCTCCCTACACGCCCACACGTATATTGTCATCATCCCCTCCAACGCCAGGTCCAGCGGCGGCTGCAGCATCATTACCTCCCTTGCCGTTCTGATCGACGCCGTGCGCCATCTGAGACCCCAACCCGCCACTTGACCTAATTCCCCCACCCTGACTTCTCGATCCGCTACGCGACTGGCTCTCCTGCCATCCCGAGTAGTTATTACCGCCGCTCGAGGGGATATTCTCAGGAGGGTTCTTCCGTTGCGAGGAGGCGCCGTAGCTCCCTACATCACCGTCTCCTCCCCCGCCGCTGGCGTAGTCACGACCCTTTATCCCACCATCGCCTGCCGATGCCCCTGCCGGAACAGGCACATCGCCGTCACCTCCGATAGTGACCTCTTCTCCCTTTCCGTTTGAGCCGCTGCCACCCAACGGTCGTTCGGGCGGCAATTTCGCCCTCTCCTGCTGCAGATTTAACACCGTCCAATCGAACATATTATCATACTGGAAACCCTTTCTGTAGAACAATTCCTTGAACAGCCTCTTCAGGTAAGCGTAATCAGGACGATCCTCGAATCGCAGGCTCCGACAGTATTCGAAGTAAGAGCGGAATTCGGTGGCATAGCCCTTGCACAGCTGCTCAGTGCTCGTGGACATCTTCCGGTCCATTATCCGCTCATACTTCTGCTTCTTCGTGTTGGCCTTGAGCCCCTGCCAGGGGAGAGAGCCCCGGATGAAGTACATCAGCACGTACCCCAGAGATTCTAGGTCGTCCCGGCGTGACTGTTCAATGCCAATGTGGGTGTTTATGCTCGCATACCGCGCCGTGCCTGTCAAATTCTTATTCTCGCGATATGGAATGTGCTGGTGAGACCGGGGATCGCGATATTTCTTCGCCAGCCCGAAGTCAATGATGTGTATTACGGACTGTCGCTTCCCGAGTCCGATCAGGAAATTATCCGGCTTGACGTCGCGATGGATGAAGCTCTTTGTATGAACGTACTCGAGTCGACCGAGTAGTTGGTCGGCGAGCATTAGAACCGTTTTCAGCTGAAAGCGTCTACCGCAGTAGTTGAAGAGATCTTCGAGGGAGGGACCAAGGAGGTCAAGGACCATGACGTCTACAAATAATTAAGGCCAACGTTAGGTCACCGAAAAAATTGCTTCGCTGGCCGGTAAGGGTAAAGGTTAAGAGAAGACTAACGACACTCACTGTAATCCCCTTCTATTCCATACCATCGGACGTTAGGAATGCCGACTGAGGAACGAGTAGAGGAGGAGAAAAATATTAGTTGAAGCCGTGGTGTCTGGTGGGCGAAGATAGGACTACCAGGACACCGCCCCCCCAGCATCAGCAAAGATCCCCCCCCCCCCACACTCCTGCCGCTGGGCACGATAAATCAATGTCCAGAGAGTAAGGATCAAGGACATGAAATTCCTATTATTGGATGAGAGACTGACCAACCACCGACCGACCTCCCCAACAAAATATCATGGTCGCCCAACCAAAAAATAAATGTTTAATAAAACAACTCACGTCCGCCGTGCAAAATTCTATAAATTTTACTCTCATAAAGCAACTGCGGGTGCTTCGTCTTGACGCTTTCTAATTTTATCGCCACCTCCTCGCCTGTGGTCATGTTCGTCCCGAGGTAGATGTCGCCGAAGGACCCGGAGCCGATCTTACGCCCGAGGCGGTATTTCTTGCCCACGCGCAGCTCCATAATTTTATTGGCTTAGTCGTTTGGGAGCGGAGGGTTGGTGGCGTGGATAGTGGGCTCGGGGTTGTCAGCTTCGGTGATTTCTGAATATTTGTTTATTATTCCATCGATGCCGGCTTTGATCGGCGCCTGTGGGGGCGGGCGGCGGGTCTGATATCAAATATGGTAAAAATAATGCTTGGCTGTCGGCAAAAGGGATCATGCGGGGAGGATAATAAAGAAAGGGAACACGTTGGGGCTTCATAGACATTTTGACCTAATACTTGAGTTTCCCTATTACACACAGGGAGTATTAGGGAGAAAATTGACTAAAGCCCACCTGATTCAGAAAATAGCGACCCCATTAATTTTTTTATGTACGACAGTAGTGTTCCCTGGATCTCTCTAGAGAGAAAAAAGTATCGGTCTACATAATATCCGCCGCCTCCCCCCCCGCCCTACCTTGCTCACCCCACCTCGCCCCCCTTCCCACCACACCCCACTCTGCTTCGAACTTGCGTCATCTCTCTCGGTATACTTGTGGTGTAATTCCCTTCGAAGTATGGCGAAGCATCATCCCGATCTGGTGATGTGTCGGAAGCAGCCCGGCATCGCCATAGGTCGCCTTTGCGAGAAGTGTGACGGCAAGTGCGTCATATGCGATTCCTTCGTGAACCCCAGCACGATCGTGCACACGTGCGACGAGTGCAATTACGGCAGCTTCGAGGGGCGGTGCGTGGTCTGTGGCGGCGTGGGAGTCACGGATGCCTATTATTGCAGTGAGTTTCTACGACGTTTGAATTCTTTTTCCTCATTCTCTTCAAGTCTGACCGAAAACCATATTCATTATTATCGTACGACGAAATAATAGGAGAATGCGTTCAGTTGGGAAAGGATCGGGATGGATGTCCAAAGATAGTGAATTTGGGAAGCACGAAGACGGATTTATTCTACGAACGGAAGACGTACGGTTTTAAGAAGAGATGACATTCGCTAGCCTTCCTATCTGATTTGGTGGAGATTGAGAGGGATGGATGCATGTGAGAGGAGAGGGGGAGGGGGGGGGGGGGAGGGGGTCGATGAAACGAAATGAGAGCGTAATGAGAAGATATTGATTACAAAATCGAAGCAAGAAATAATTAGGGTGGGGGGTATTCTCATGTTGGCTTGCTCCTCAGCACCAAGTCAATTGGGGCTGTCGTGGGGGGCAGAGGTGCACATAATTGCATAGAAATTTTTCTTCGCGATTGGAGCGGGCATCTTCATTAAATTGATCGTTAAACGATCGGTGCGGGCATCTACATGGGATACGTTGAAATGAGAGTACATATGCGGAATAAATAATTAAATATTTATTCACATCTTGCTAGAGTACTTACATCTTGCCAGAAGAATATGTGCACCTATCTATGTCCATCCGGTTCTGCTTGATCTTGATCCTGATTCTGATTCCTCCGATGCCCTCCTTACGTTATTAAAAGATGCAATAGCTGCCTGCTGGAGCAGTTCCTTTTTTACATGATCAATATCAGCTATGGCATCCCAAATTTCATTCGGTATAGATGAGCGGCCTTGAAAATGATTCATCAGCTTGGAAACGCTCTTATCAAGCATGTTTGCTAACTTCTTCGAGTTTTTCTTCAATGGATCTTCATCAATGCATTTGGATGCCGAATAATTTGAGTGCATGCTAACCACAGAGTTGGCATCACTTGGTCGACGTTCGAATGTACCTATCTTCTCAACAATGACCACATCTGCATCTTTCTCGACAACAAAAGGATGCGCAATATTTGCAACAGTTTTCCCCAGCATTTCATCTTTTCTGACACTTTCACTCTCGGCATTTTTACGCTCACCAGATACAGCATTTGCCACGCGATCAAGCGAATTAGGGGCACGTGGTCGGTATGCTATCGAAAAATCATCTCCTCGATGAGCTGGTCGCGAGGCATTAACTTTCACTGTATTCGTTTCGCTTTGCAGTGGGTGTTCTATCGCATGCCATTGTTTTTGGAGATTTGCGATTGCGGCCGATGCTGTTTTCGATCCAAAATCCAACAGCTCCCCCGCGATATTTCTTATTGACTCAGCCACCTCATGTATTTGATGAGATGACTGTGGGCTATTTCCTCTGGTGAGATGTACTCTTGCGAGAGTCTTATTGTCATGAGCCAATTGTGCCGCTTTTTGTGAAGGGCTTAGCGAGTGATCTTCGCAATTTACTCGATGTTGAACACATATGTTTAGAGGCGGATTCGATATCATGATTCCTGTCGATGAATGAGGATATTCAGTCGAGATCTTCTTCTCTTTAGCCAACAAGTCGTTCATCATCTCCAGCAATGGCCCAACGTCTTCTAATGGTGGGTAATTCATCAGGAATGAAATTCCCGATTCCGGATCGGGATCTCCAGTCATCATTCCGCCGGAAGTTAGAGTCGGAGCTAATAGCTGGGGACGAATCAAAAGGATCATGCCGCATGCTGCCACCTTCAAAACATCCAACAATGCGATGGATATCGGTACATCTTCGATCGATGTTCTCGCCGATGCCAAATCGAAAAAAATGTCCCATAAATTCATGACGCTTTCAATACCGCCGGCAACTTCTCTACCAAACATCAGCCGTATCCACCTCACAAAATACAATTGCGGCGGCACGGGCATGCACAGTATGATGCTAAAAAGTTGCTCGTCCCTTGCCACGAAACGAATCTTGCTGACGATCGACGATGTCATACATTCCATTGGCGATTCTCCTATTCAAAATGGAGAGATACGAAAGGGGGTCATCGACGACGTTAACAAATATGATCCGAAAACAACATGCCATGCACTACATCACATGCATCAATTGCTAAGTACTCGCCTCGCTTAACCCTCGCCTCTTCCAGCATGGCCTCCGCCGTTTCATCCCCCGCGGGTATGACGTCGTACGCATGCGCGAGGGTGGTCATAATGCATTCGAATAGGTTGAAGGCGTCGTGGAGGATGTATTCCGGATCAAGGAGACGAACGACGACTATATTCCCCGACGAATCGACCCCGGCCCTGCATCCGTCGACGTCCCTGCCATTGCTCGAGACCCGGTTGGTACTGGCACCCCGTTCCCCATCCTTCTCCGTGAAATTCACATATTCCAACAAGTCCATCTCGAATGCCAACAGCACGTAACTCAACACCTCGTGCATTCCCTGTCGGTATCCGATTTCCGGATGGCACCTCGCGTACACGAATAGGACCTGCGACATCCTCGCCGCCCTCTCCTTGATACTGGCCTGAATCGCATCGGCCCTCACATCCTCCTCCTCCCGCCTTCGTTTATCATCCTCGGACGTGGCCGATGAGTTGTCATCCCCCCTGCCATTATTGTGCACGTTCCCGAGCGACCACGGCATAGTCCTGTTTTTTCGTGGGTTGTTGATCGCGATCCTTTCATCCCCTCTCGCGTGGGATCCGACGTCGGCATCCCGTGGTACGGAGTCGCGATTCCCATCCTTCCCCATCGCCGCTTCCGCCACATCGTCGCCCTCGTCGTGCCGCACCTCCCGAATCCTCGTTCTCCACTGATGGTATACGGTATAATGATTCGAGGGCAATCGATGTAGGTCCTTCTCGATCACGTCCAGTACCTCGCGGGTATTGTAAAATTCCGACCATCGCGATCCCCCGCGATCCACCCCGACGCATGTTGACGACGCGCCGTCGTCATTCGACGGTCGACGGCGTTCGTGCGACGATGACGACGACGACGACTTGGTGCGAGATTTGTGCCTATTCGATCCCCCGAATATGCCGTTGCCGCCGAACAATCCCCTCCTGTTCTCGGTCCCGGTCCTGCCGATGGTAGGAGGAGGAGCGGCGATGACGGCCGCGCCATGCATCAACGCGGCGGACAGTGGGTCGTCGCCCGGCGCGACGTGTCGGAGGGATCCCCCGTTATCGTCGTCGACGACGCCATCGTCCCCTCCCGGGGGAGGAGTGGTCGTGTCGTTCGCGATGCTGGTCGGCGTGCTCCTCCAATAATGCGCCCGCTCGTAATCGTCATATCGACTGCGTTGGCATCGCAGCCTGAGGGCGTTCGCGTCCTCGATCGACTTGAGGTCCCAATCGTCATCGACGTCCCCGCCGGAATTATCGTCGTCGTCATCGTCGTCGTCGACGACGACGTCCGTGGCGGGCATGGTCAATATTCCCAAACTCAATCGCCATCGCACGGACCTGGGCAATGCGACGTCCGCTCGACGCATCCCCGGGGCATTATTGCGATGGGGAACATTCGAATGGTCCGCGGGGGGTGTCGTTGCGGTGCGATCCGGTTGTGTTTCGCGTGTGGTATCGGGGGGAGGGTGATCGGGATGGAGCAGGGGATGGTCGTGCCCGCTTGATTGCATCATATATGTTTCCGTCGTCCGACGCCAACGACCACCGAGAGCTGATCCTAAGAAGAGTAGAGAGGACGAATGGTATCGCGCGATCAACCAATTAGAACAATAGGAATCAATACTCCTGAATTCGATCCGTTTCCTTCTCCCATGCCGGGGCGCCTCCTTTTTCGACTCCCTCGTCTTTTCTTCGTACCAGTCAAAAAATAAGAGGTACCAAATATGTCAGTTATGACGCACAGCTTTGTCCCATTATTGTGAAGGGACAAAGAGCACCCAATGCACAAGTGACATGCAAGATCGTCAA
>JALLBA010000182.1:0-25241 GCA_036939675.1 Cyclostephanos invisitatus | reverse complement strand
CTTGGCATGGTCGACCATGCTCACATATACCCCAACAGAAAGCTAGGTGAGCATATGCATTGTCACAGGGTGTGAACAATGTGGCGTCTTTCATCATGAAGACGTTGAGGCACTTGAATCTTCTTCACGAGGATGAGCAAGGCAGTGAGTTGAATATTGTATTTGATAACTGTTGCCACCAAAATAAAAACAATACAGTGTTGAGGCTACCAGCATGGCTAGCGCAGATGGGGTATTTCTTGGAGATCAACTTTATCTTCCTTGTCGTCGGCCACACAAAGAATGCGGCCAACCGCCTCTTTCATTCATTGAAGGTAATGCATCGGAAGAAGAATCTCTACACGTTCGACCAGTTGGTGGAGACTTTGGGGATGTCGCGGACTATCACAATTCATCGAGCCGTGTCCGAGGATTTCCTCGACTTCGGCAACCTTTTTGATTTCTTTTATAAAAAACTCACAGGTCAGATTAAGCAGAATCACATTTTTAGTTCCGGTCAGGGTGACGAGATCAGGGTCCGAGAGTGTTCTTACCAATCACAAGAAGTTCATCTTGCCGATCATGAAGAAAGACTTCAAGGACCGTCATTATCGGGAAATAGTTGACGCTGCGGAGACCAAATTGAGAATGCTGGAATGGGAGGGAATCAATCTTTATAAAGTCTATGAATTGTTCAAAAATTTCAGGCCGTATTATGTTCCGGTTGAATTTCAGTTGGACCCGATGTATGCAGAGCCAAGTCCAGAGGTTTTGGCGAAGGTGAAGGCAGAAAAGGTGGATAGAAAGGAGTTTCTTGCGACCTTGAAGAAGAAGAAGTATGATAGGACGACGGAGCAACTCGAGAAAGTGGCGTTCGGCGATGATGATGATGATGATGATGATGATGATTAGTTTTTTTAGCAGCCAAGGCTTTTTTGCACATTAATTATTAGTGCGAGATTTACCCCATTATCATGTCTACTGCTCCAGTAAAAGTACCTACTAGTGCGCCAAACACCTCAGGGGACCCTCGGACGTCAAACGAAGTGCCTTTTTTATGCTTAGCAGCTCTTTTCATGATTATCAGCTCTCTCTATGCTTGTCAGCACTTTTTATGCTTATCAGTTCTTTTCGTGCTTATCGGCGACCAAGATCGTCCAATCTATGCTTATCAGAGAGTGCCGAGGAAAACTTAAAATTGAGTTTACTAGAATCGTCCTCCTATTTCAGAGCGGTCTGTCCGGTTTGAGTTTTGGCTCCCGCCAAAACACATTATGCCTGGTTTTAGATTTATCAGTCTTTGATGTTTCCAAATTTCGCATCGCTGATCTTGATTACTCATACCATCCATTAACAACATACTATCTCTCTAAAAAAATATGATAGAGCCACATCTAAGGGGTTTAGACAAAACGTAGGAGCTCCTACACGTAGTTTAGACAAAATTATTTATCTATTCCCAAAATATGTGAAATATTAAGCGATGATTTAGCTAGATAGCCTCGCGGTAAATTTCCCTCCAAGATGATATTTCGGGTTTAGACAAAGTTTTTTGTTCGGAATACTGTACTAATTCCTACATAGGTAGACTCTTTGTGTTGGATAGAAAAAGTTTGGCGAGGAAGCCCCCCCCGCCCGCCTGATGGTCAAAAATTAACATCGCAAGAAGAAAAATAACACTGCCGCTCCCACCGCCTCCGTCACCCTCCCCCGCTGCCACCAAACTCCCCCGCCACTGCATCCACACGCCCCCCCCGCCCCCCCCCCTGTCCGTTAATTTACTCGGTCACCACCAGTCGCCGTCAAGATGGAGGATCATCAAGAGGAGGGGGCGTCATCGTTGGCGATGTCGTCGTCGTCGTCGTCGCACATGCGTCAGAGCACGCTCGTGAAGGAGATCATGGGTAAAGTTGTTGCTACAAAATCGGCAATAAACTATGCTTTCCAGAATGCCTCATTTGCCTTGTTTTGTTATGAGAGTGAAGTGTTGAGGGATCTTTTGTTGGAGCCGTGGTGTCTTATGCGGCTTACAGAATTAACGACGCCAACCGCAAAAAAGAAATACATGCAAGAATGTCTGCTTGCATGCAGTGCGGAGGACAATAATTGCCCTTTTGTTTTGTCGAATCTCACTTTCCCCCATTTTAGTAACTTCCTATCGACCCGAACCAGGGCGAGAGGCAAAACAAAAGGATCTTCTTTGGGGGTTGCGTCCTACGATCAGGCAAAGAGCGCGCTCGTTCATCTTTATAGGATGAGCAAGTATGAAATTCCTTCGGATTTTAATGACAATCTTAAGATATTCATGAAGGGGATGAAGCGGACTGTCGCGGCTAAAAAGATGGAGGATGGAGACAGCGGCATCGTTGGTAAGAAAAAGATGGACTTTAAAGTGTACGAAAAAATTTGTGAGCTGTTCTTGAAGGAGGAGGGCGAGGAGTTTTTATTCGCTCGCTGTTTTTTGACCTTGGAATGGAATTTGATGTCGCGGAGCGACAACATTGTTCATGCTCATCTTTTTCACATCACATGGGAGGATGACTGCCTGGCGTTTCGTTTTGCAAAAAGCAAAACGGACCAGACAGGGAGGAACAGCGATCAGGTGTGGCATGTTTATGCAACGCCCGACAAACCTGCAACTTGCCCCGTTCTTGGCCTTTCCACTTATGTGTTCGCCAATCCAGGTCTAACAAATGTGGAGAATTTCACCGAGACCGACGGGGATGGAAATCCCTCCGGTCAGCTTTTCCCCGGGGGGGATCAGTACGGCCGTTTTATGGACTGCCTCCGTCGAATCATCGCAAGCAATGATGATGAATTCCTCCAACTTGGCGTTCGCCCCGGCGATTTGGGTTCACATTCCGCGCGGAAGGGAGCATGCAGTTTCGCCAGCGCAGGAAGTACTGTGTCCCCGCCTATGGTTTCAATTTGCCTGCGAGCAATGTGGAGTATGGGTTCCGTCAAGGAACGCTACCTCCAGTTCGAAAAAGCTGGAGACCAGTACCTTGGGCGAGTGGTGTGCGGCCTTGATGTGAACGATGTTTCCTTTGCTGTCTCGCCGCCCTATTTTGAGTGTGATGGTGACGTGAAGGACGATATTTTGACCTTGCTGAAAGATTTCACGGTAGGGGGGCATGGAATCCGAGGAGAAAGCTTTCAGATGCTTTATTTTTGTTTCGCATCGCTGTGTTATCATTTTAATTTTTTGGTTGAGCGTTTGCCCAAGCGAAATAAATTGCAGGCGTCACCATTTTTTACTCACATCCCCCTGTATGCAATAGAGGCAGCAACAGTTCGGATGCCATGGAATAAGACAGCAAACACACCCATGTTTACTGGCATGCCGCCGCATGTGAGTATTCTTACTCAAATTGAAGAGCTAAAGATAGCTCTGAAGACAGCAACGGAGGCCATTCTGAATGGGGTGAAGGAAGATCTGGATGGGCGGTGGCTGGGGATGGAATCGTACTTTGCAAAGGAGGAAATCGTTGCAGAGATAAAGATGATGCGAGCCGACATGACCCAGAGGATGAATTCAATTGCTCGCTCGTCATCCTCTTTTGCACTACAGGCTCCCTATGTTGAACAACTGGAGGTTGCAGTGGGGGGTTTTGAGGAGGATGAGCCGTCACAAGGTGATACGGGTCCTGTGACCTTACTTGATCGAGCTACGGGGCATCGATACCAGTACTTCTTTTCCGCAGGTGGCATTCGACATCTCCCCGAAGATTTCGTCTTTCCCAAGATGTCATTGGTGACTCTGATTACATGTTGGTTCAGCGGCAATGAGAGTATGAGGACTGTGCCATACAAATTGTTGAGGGCAACAGAGATCGTGTGTAAGAAAGAACGGTACAAGCTCTCACAAATGAAAGCGTGTTGGGACATGGGATCGGTTTGCACGGAGGGGCTCGTGGGATGTGGGGTCTGCTGTGAGGCTTTTTGAGAGTGTTCATCATTTCTTCGACTACCCCTCAAAGATCAAGCGTCGGAGGGCACAAATTAGCTGGCACACTGTTTTTAATCTGTTCGTTGCAAACGGTAGAAGATTTGCGGTGGGTTAGGGCCGTGACTAGTACAATAAAAATTAGGCTAACGTTAGATAATGCATTAGTTTAATTAANTTCGTTGTGGTGCGATCAATATCGCACCGATGCGATTCCAATCGCATCCACCGATGCGATTCCAATCGCATCGACCGACCATAACTATATAAACCCCAACATGGGGGTGGGGTGGGGGGATTACTTGATACCATTTTAAGTATTGTAATTATTTTTGTCAGGGTACGTCTCTAGGGTATAGCGGTGCCTTTTCTCCATAAAATATGGAATTACGTCTATAACAGAAAAAAAACATAACTCAGTGGAAAATACTCATATCTTAAAAAAAATTATATCTGCAGAGAGAGCTTGAAGAGAGCTTTCGAACGGTGTATAGTATGCCAAAGTAAATTTTCACCATAACATGACAAAAAATTAGGCGAAAGCTAAATGAGCCAACCCCCCCCCCAAAAAAGACTGACAGGCTGATGATCAATCATGCTCCAGCTCAGACTGACCAACATGAGCTGGGAGGCATTCTACACAGAGCCACTTCCCTGGCTCACAGATGCAATACGTTCTAGTGCATTTGCGGCACTTCATTGAGCAGAAGTACTGCTGGTACTTGCACGATGCATCACATATCCAAGCTCCGCCCGACCACTTCCTAACTCGAGCGGCCTCGAGTGATGATGGCTCGTCTCGTTGCCACCAAATCAGCTACGTGCTGCCTTGGAAAGGGATTCAGAATGCGCTCGTTGATCTCATGCGAGGGGCGGAGGTTCTTGACAAGAACATTGCACCTGGCGCCCTCGCTAAGGCGGAGGGTCCGAGGTCACACCATCGTGATGTTCAATTTTGTGATAAAAAAGTATTGTACTATTTTTCTGTAGGATTTTATACTATTCCTATGTAAAAAATTGGCAATATGCGTTCGTGGCCGCAAAAATTGACCTTGGCGATGATGAAAATTGGCCATCATGCCCTTCGGCACCCACAAAATTCACCACCATAACCTTGGTCCCCTCATGCGGACACAAAATTGCGACATATACAGGCCATGTCCAACAATACAGTGTCCGGGCGTCTGACGATGGCCATGGTATCATTCCCAAATATTGGCGAGATGGACCGACTGAAGTCCGCCTCAAAGACTGAATTCAGTCGGTGCGGCACAGGCACCAACAGGGTACCAAAGGGAACCATTAAAAAAAACGCCGCCTTAAAACCAGGATCCTGTAGTTTGGGTATTACTCCTACCTATCATATGTACTTTACTCCCCTATCAAGCAAACTCTCAAGCAAGCACATACCGTAGAACAAGCAGCAAATGAACCCTGTGGTATGTGTTATGAACCAGACAAGAAAGTTGACCTAATTAGACAAATAGTTCAGGGCAAATTTGACAATGATGCAATCAATTTTCGGCAAAGCCACTACTTTTTCAATCAATGCGGAATAAAAAGATGTGTTTATTGATACCCTGGTCGTCTTCTGAAACTTGACACAGCCCTTAAAACAAGGGAAAAACCGATAGAAGAGACTTTTTTCCAAACGGGAGGAACTGGTGGTCATACTGATTTAGCACTGTCACATCGTGAACAAAAGTGGTTCCGTTGCCGCATGTTCAATGGTAAAATCAATTTCTATTATTTGCCAATTCATCTCTGGTTGTCACCCATCACCAAAAAAAACAGAGTTAATTTTTTTATGCCTCTTCCACCCCCCCCAGCCGCGATGCATAACCCTAACTATCGGGGCATTGCGTGTAACCCTAACTATCGGTACAAAAAATGAAAGGTGGCATTGTGGGTTGCAGCAAAAAAGACAATGCAACCCACTCGCCTGCCAAGGGGTAAAAACCCAGCTCAAATGTAGCCTGCCTCCGCTACCACTCTGGCAGCACTTACTACCATACCTCGCTCGCTTGTGTTTTAACGAGCATAAACCCTAATGTTTTTTCTATTAGCCCTAATGGATTTTCGGTTGACGGGCGACGGCCAGAAATTCAGGAGTAGATACCAATATGTACCCTACATAAGAATTGAGGAGCGAGCTTTTCTCAGAAAGAGAAGGGAAAGTTTCGCCTCCGTCCTCCTCGCTTTTATGTCATTGGTACGATACGATACTATGATGTACAATACATACTCCTATGTCGAATAATAGGAGAAATAATTTTGAGAGATTTAGGGGATTTACTACGATGTCGTATCATACTTCTCCACAAAAACCAAACACAGAGCTCACCATCATTCCTTCATTAAAATAAAGGGATCGATATCAAACAACGAAGACATTCCAGCCAGGCAAGGAACGTCAGAAAAATTTTCTGCGACGCAATTCTCCCGAGGGAAATTTGGGTGAGGGTTAGGCGGCATTACAATGGCGCAGCGACCAGGGTACGTCATCTCGCCGGGTAGTTCGGCGGCCGAGCCAAGAACCCCATCCGCAAGAACCCCAACGGCCTTTCGACAGGAGGATTTGGTCCATGCGATGATGACTCAACTCCGCGAGAAGGATGCAGAACTTACTAGATATACCAGGCATTGTCAGTTTCTTTTGGAGCAGCAAAAGATCGCAGATCAAACTAACTTACTTCTGCAGAGTAAAATTTGCACGTACAACGAGGAAGCCTCCCAAAAGGAAGCAAAGATCGCAGTTCTCGAGGAGGAATCATTGAAGCATCGCCTCGAGACTATTGCCGAGTCAAATGAGCGCAAGCGTGTCATCCAGGAGCGTGATCGTGACATCCAGGAGCGTGATGATGAGCTTTCTCAACTCAGACCCACCGTGGAGGCATTGACGATGAAGATTCATGAATATGATGAGAGGGAATTCGCCAGGCAGTCCTCAAAGCTTGAAGTGGAACTTAATAAAGTCAATGACGACCTATCCATCGCTATGAACAAAATCCTCACATATCACGATTCTATCGAACAACTAGAAAAGAAAGTCAGGTCTAAGGAATGGATCATCAAGACTCTCAAGGAGGAGAACGACGAGCAGCGCAGTAGAGAAACTCAACTGTTCGCACAAATCAACAAGATGAATGAGAGTATTGATGCCTACGAAACTAAATTCACGGGTAAGGGTGTAGATGTGCCCATGCTCGTCGCAAAATTGAAAGACTTCGAAGCCCGTACCAAGCAATTAGAAGGCGAAGTGAGTAGGCTGACGAACAAGAAGTTGAACGAACTGGTTCTGCGAGCAGGTCTGGGTCCCACTCCTCTCCAGCAAGTAAATGGTAGGCCAAAAAATCCCATTTCACCACGCAAGTCCATCCTCAGCCCTAAGTCTCCAAAATGTTGCTTATCATCGAGATACGGTGATGACGATGTATTGCTCGAAAATACTATCACTGTAGCCAACAGCACCTTATTTTCTAATGGTAGCGACACATTATTTTCTTTTGGGACCGATGAAACCGAGGATGCAAGCTTTGTCGAAGATGGCGGTTTGTTCGACGATTTCATTTCAGACGTCGAGAATGGGATGGACACTCTAAAAATGGAACACATCTGTTGTTCCCAGAAGTCATCCCGGGCGGCGATGGGATCCTCACCCACCAGCGATCATCACAGCATCAGCAGCACTCCTAGATTTTCCTTCCAGTGATTGCAACGCATCATGAGTCGTTCGTTCAAATCATCAGCACTGCTGTCAACGTCTTGTCCCTCAAGCATGTAGGTTAATGTAGACAATAGTAAGTCGTTTACTTCTTCAATACGTACCATGCATACCATACTTTTACCATTTTTGTTACTCCTCACGTCTAAATTTTTAAAAACCCCTGGAGACGAACAGAGATTCATTTCAATTCACTTGGTCGTTCTCTCTCCCACAGACTCGTCCTCCCTTTCCCCCGAGAAAACTTCATCATGTCGAGCCTGACGGCGCGGCATCGCTGGTGCGTTGAACGCATACTCTTTTGCTTCGAGCACAACGAAGACAAGGAGAATAACGAACGGTTCGATGAGTCGAAACTACAGTCATTTCTCCGTCAGCCAAAAGTACTGTCTCAGTTCGATGATCTCTTCGCTGGCGAGGGACCCTCAGCCCTCTTTGTGCATTATCAACAAAGACACGTGAACGAGCTTGATACGCTAGACCAGACGGAATCATGCGACAGCAAGCTGACAAAGAAGGCACAGCTTTTCGTCAGCTATGGCGATTCTACGTTGATGAATTCGAAATGCTGCTACTTTCTTCGACAAGGATCCAAAGTGGATTCGTCAGTGGCTAACGATACCTCACTGTTCTACGGCGAATTTTTAGACTCGCCGCTAGAAACGATGAAGACAATGCTATCATCCACCTACGCTCCCCTGTTTGCGCAGTCGTTAGAATGGGGTGAAACGAATGAAGAGCAGAAGACCGATTTTAACGAAGAAATGAACAAGTTCATGCGAATTCTCACCTCTGCGGTCGAGAGCATATCAGGAGGGTTGAAGCTACGAGGACTATCAAGTACGCCCGTTGAATCGTTGAATTCGTCGAATAGCCAAAACGCCGCCCCAAATTCAGAGGTAATCGCCCATTTGGAAAATCTATTGGGAGAATGGTGTGACCAAATTGAAGACTTCATCAAGACTCGCGAGAAGAGCAGCCATCGTCAGGTATCATCGGCTGAAGACCTCGAGGGTCCAAAGGGCGAGATTGAACACTGGCGCGCGAGGACCCAACACCTGACATCTATCATTGAGCAACTGAAGCGCAAGGATTGCCGCTACGTCGTCGGCGTCCTTTCATCTTACACAAAAGGTACTAATGACCCGTCAAAATCAAAGACGATCGGATTGCTGCGAAGGTGGAAGCAAATCGACATTGAAACCACAGAGGCCGTGAATGAAGCGAAGGATAATCTCAAATATCTCTCCACGTTGCAGCGTTTCATTGAACCACTCTATTCTGGAACGGCGCAGAGCATCATTGATACACTTCCAGCGTTGATCAACTCTATCAAGGTACGACGCTCAGTCTTTCTTCTGCTTTACTTTTTAGCGAATTTTCAATATTAATGTTTCGTCTCCTTCCTTTTCTTCGCCGCCACAACCCAGATGATATATTCTATTTCTCGATACTACAACACGGAGGAAAGGGTGACAACAATGCTAGCAAAGATCACAGATCAGATGATTATCCGGTGCACGGAAAACATCAGCGGTGGAAAAGGGTGCGACATGTGGCAAGAAAACCCAAAGCTACTCACAAAGAAGCTCGATGCCGGAATCAAGCTCAACGAGTCCTATAAAGAGCAATTCCGCCTGATGAAGCGAAAGCTGGAAAGTGCACTGGATGGAAAGCAGTTCGATTTCAATGACATGCAAATATTTGGAAAGTTCGACCTCTTCTGTCGAAGGCTCATCAAGCTGATTGATATGTTCTCCACGATCGACCAATTCACGACGCTTGCCGACAACAAGTTGGAGGGGATGGAGCCACTGGTTGACTCATTTATGCAAATCAAGCAAGATTTCCGTGCCAGAAACCATGAATTGCTTGATTATCAAAACAACAAGTATGATCGGGATTACGTCGAGTTCAACGTTCGGATCTCCGAATTGGAAACGAGTATGCAAGAGTTTATTGATCACTCTTTTGAGACCATTTCATCCATCAGCCATTCATTGAATCTGCTGCAAAAGTTCCAGAAAATACTCCGGAGAGAGTCACTCAGGGCGGATCTGGATTCGAAGCTGAACATCATTTTTCTCAATTATGGTCTGGAACTCGAGAAAACACAGCAACTTTACGAAAAGCTGAAGCAAGATCCACCAATCTCTCGTAACATGCCTCCCGTGGCGGGCAACATCACATGGTCACGCCATCTTTTGAAGCGCATCGAAGAACCGATGAAGCAATTCGAAGCCAATCAAAATATATTGGCTGGGAAGGACGCTAAGAAGATCATCAAAATGTACAACAAAATCGCGAGGACATTAGTTGCATTCGAATTCACATGGTACAAAGCTTGGGTGCAATCGATTGAGAATGCAAAGACCGGGTTACAAGCAACACTTATCATTCGTCACCCAGATGACAATAAGCTCTACGTCAACTTTGACCGTGATATCTTTCAGCTCATCCGCGAAGCCAAATGCCTGGACAGAATGGGAATCGAGATACCAGAAAGCGCGAAGATTGCTCTCGTGCAGGAGGAGAAATTCAAGACGTTTTACACGCAGCTGAACTGGGCTCTTACCGAGTATGACCGAATCGTGGCCGATGTCATACCTGTTACAGCAATGATATTGAGGCCCCACTTCAAAGATATGGAGTGGAAACTACGGCCGGGGATGACCACATTGACATGGACTTCGTTGAATATTGATCCCTACATCAACCACGTTAACTCTGGACTGAAGAAGCTACAAGAGCTAGTGAGCTGCATCAACGACATAATTGAAAATCGCGTTGAGAAAAACCTCAAGGTCGTGTCCAAGACTTTGCTTGTTGATTTGCCCGAGAACTCCTCCTTTACAGTGTCCGATTTCGTCGTTATACAGCAATCTCACATTGCTGTTCAGTCGAAACTATTGCAAGGCAAGAACATGGAGATTGAAAACGCAGTGACCGATCTTATTCAGCATATTACGACCTATCAGTTTGAATCGCAAAACGAGACCGTCCCGGAGAAGGATGCAACGAAGTTACGCAATCACTACAATCATTTCATGTACCAAGCTCTCCTCTATTCGGCGAAGAATTCAATGAATGTGTTGAAGAAACGGATCGGATCAAGAAAAGGAACCAACATTATCAACGCATTACAACCATTCTTTGAAGTGGACGTGCAGCTTATACCCCCCTTTGTATTACTCTCACCGTCACTCGACGAGATACAGCAGTGCATCAACAAATCCGCACAGGCCGTTTTGTCTTGCTACAAAGAAATTTTCGACTGGGGGTACAAGTCCTTAACAGAGGAAAGCCGAAGCACTCACACATTCTTCACTCGCATCACGAAGGATATTGAGCTCGTTAAGGTGGCCCTGCTCTTGACCGGCTGTGTCCAGGGCATCCGGAAGACAGTAGCTGAGTACCTCGGCTCGTTCACACAGTATGATTGGCTGTGGAGGGATGACAAGGATGCAGCCTGCGACGCGTTTCTCAAGACCAACCCCTCCCTCGAGAGTTACGAGGCAAAACTTGCACACTTTGGATCGATCGAGCGGGATATTGGAAAAGTAAGCTCGGCCCACATCATCGGAGCCCTATCCCTCAACACTAAGCACCTGAAGCATCATCTGCGAGAGGATTGTAACAAGTGGATGCTGAAGTACTCAGAATATTTGCATTCTCGAGCTAAGCAGGAGCTTGAGTCAATAACGGAGTACATGAGAGTTACCGTGGGGAAGCTGTCACGGAACGTTGAAGATCTGGACTCTCTTGGTTTTGTAATGCAAGTCCTAAAAGAAGTTCGAGAAAAGGAATGTTCCATAGATATGGATATAGATCCAATAATGGACATGTATCGGATGCTCGGATGTCATTTGCCATCTGGGTTCATGGCGAAGGAAGAGATCGATAAGAAAACAGTCCTGCGATCCAACTGGAAGAAGTTGATCCTGCAGGCACTCACACGCACCGATGAGCTGTCCAGCACGCAAATCAGATTCAAGAAGGGCCTCGTTAAAGACATAGCCGCTTTCAAGACTGACGTTCAAGGCTTCTACGCTGACTTCACCAAGAATGGTCCACTGGTGAAAGGATTGGCTCCCATGGAAGCGGTGGACCGATTGTCCCGCTTTCGGGAGGAGGCGAAGATCCGTGAACGCAAGTTTGACCTGTATCATGGTGGAGAAGTCTTATTCGGGCTTCCTCATGAGGAATATCCTGGTTATGATCGAGCGAAAAAAGACATTCATCTCGCTTCACTTCTCTTTGATCTATTTGTCGACGTGATTCGTTCAATCAATGAATGGAAGCTCACGGCGTGGGAGTCTGTTGCAACCAAAATTTCTGAAATGAACACCACCATAGAGACGTATTCCGGGAGGTTTAAGAAGCTTCCATCGAAACTGCGAGACTATGAGTCATTCACGCAATTGAGAAAAGAAATCGAGGACATGCAGACGATACTGCCACTTCTCGCGGAGCTGTCAAAGGACTCCATCAAAGTCAGGCACTGGGATGAGGTCAATCAGATCTGCAATACAAAGTTTGAAGTTGTTGGCAATCCTGAATTCAAGTTGCAATCACTCCTCGAGGCCAATCTAGTCTCTATAATTGAGAAAATTGAAGAAGTTACGGATGGGGCCGACAAGCAGCTCAAGATAGAAAATCAGCTTGGCGAGATAAAGAGCGCTTGGAAGACGAAAGAGTTTATGTTCACGCAATGGAAAGAACGTGGAGTTTACATACTCAAGGCGACCCCGATGGTGGTGGAGGAGCTCGAGGAGGCTCAAATGAATTTACAAACGCTGCTCACAATGAGGCACGTCGCGCCGTTCCGAAATATCGCCCAAGAGCTCCTCGGCTCGCTTTCTGAAACCTCCGATACGCTGGAGAGCTGGGTCAAGGTTCAACTGATGTGGTGCGCGCTGGAATCGGTGTTCACGGGCGGGGACATCGCGAAGCAACTGCCTAAGGAGGCCAAGAAGTTTGCCAAAGTTGACAAGGATTGGGCCAAGATCATGACGAAAGCCAGCGACTGTAGGAACGTGGTTGAATGCTGCGCCAACGAGCTTCTCCAAAACACTTTACCCACAATGTACAGCGAACTTGAAAAGTGCCAAAAGTCACTCGAAGGCTATCTGGAACAGAAACAAAAGGCATTCCCGAGATTTTATTTCGTCTCCAACGCAAAGCTTCTCACCATCCTATCACGAGGATCGGATCCGTTGGCTATGAACGAGTATTACGAGAATGTCTTCGACGCGGTTCAATACGTTGAGCATGACAAGAAAGACAAGACCATAATTCACAAAATCCATGGCGACGGAGGAGTTGGTCACGAGGTGATCCCATTCATCAATCCGGTTAATGCAGTCGGTAACATTGAAGATTGGCTCAGTACCCTTGTTCACACTATGCGACTTACGATGAAAGATCACGCACGGTCAAGTTCTGCAGGAGTCCTTGCCATTCAGAACGATCTTTCCAAGCTCAGATCACTTGTCGATAACAACATTGCCCAGTTTGCCCTCTTAGCAGTACAAATATTGTGGACATATGAAACACAGACTGCCCTGGAACAATGCGGCAGTAAAAGGAATGCCATGAAAGACAATAGCGTTCGTCAGTCTCAAATTCTGAATGAATTGTCGAGCTGGTGCCTTCAGGACCTAGGGACGAAAGTAAACAGGAAGAAGATCGAGACATTGGTGACTGTTCATGTTCACCAACGCGACATTGCAAATGAATTGGCCCTGCTAGTCAAGAACAAAAACGTTCGCGATGCAAATGACTTTGACTGGCTCAAACAGGCTCGATTTTATTGGCGACCAAGTGCAACAGACGACGTTAGCAACGACGGTGCGACCGTGGTGTCCATTACCGACGTCGATTTTAACTATCAGTACGAATATCTTGGTGCGAAGGAGAGGTTGGTTATCACCCCCCTCACTGATAAGTGCTACATCACCCTTGCACAGGCCCTTGGGATGTATTTCGGCGGTGCACCCGCCGGTCCGGCTGGTACTGGTAAAACGGAGACGACGAAGGATTTGGGAAATACACTTGGGATCTTTGTTGTGGTCACTAACTGCACCGACCAAATGAGATACACAGATTTGGCCAAAATTTTCAAGGGCCTGTGCCAAGGGGGTCTGTGGGGCTGTTTTGACGAGTTCAACCGCATCAAACTTCCCGTCTTGTCGGTTGTTGCCCAGCAAGTTCTCGCCATTCAGAATGCAAAGAAGCAGGACTTAGAATTCTTCCAGTTTCCAGGTGACCCACAAAACGTGTTTCTTAAGCCAGCCTGCGCTTTCTTCATAACGATGAACCCTGGCTATGCTGGACGCCAGGAGCTTCCGGAGAATCTTAAGGCACTATTTAGGGGTGTTGCAATGATGGTGCCTGACTTTCAAATCATCAAGAAGGTCAAGATGTGTTCCGTAGGGTACAAGGAATTTGACTTGCTCTCGGCAAAGTTTTTCTCATTGTACTCGACATGCAAAGAGCAGCTGAGCAATCAAAGACATTACGATTGGGGATTGCGTAATATCCTCTCCGTTCTCAGGACGATGGGTGCCACGAAGCGTCAAAATACGGAGGAGCAGGAGTCACTCCTCGTCTACCGGACCGTTCGAGACATGAATCTTTCCAAGCTTGTTGCTCAGGATGTGCCACTATTCCTTTCGCTCCTGGCCGACCTCTTCCCCGGAATGAACCCACCACCAAAGGGGGACTACCCCAAAGAAGAGGCAATCCTCAAGACTGTTGTTGAACAATATGGCCTGGTTCAACACGATGACTGGCTCTTGAAGGTAAAGCAGCTCTACGAGACGACGAAAGTAAGGCACGGAATCATGCTCGTTGGACCGGCGGGGGGTGGCAAATCGTGTATATTCAAATGCCTGAAGGACACGCTGCAGGAGAGCGAAGGGATACAATACAAAGACATACGCTTCAATCCCAAAGCTATTCGTGCTCAGGAAATGTATGGGGAAAGCGATCCTATGAGTGGAGAGTGGACGACAGGAGTCTTCGCGGCAATATGGGCGAAGTACAATAACAGAAACAACTCTTTCAATACTTGGATCATCGCAGATGGGCCAGTGGATGCGATTTGGATCGAGGATCTCAACACCGTGCTGGATGATAACAGGATCCTCACACTTGCCAACGGCGACCGAATTCCAATGACAGATAATGTGAAGATCATGTTTGAGGTGGAAACGCTTGTGAACGCATCCCCTGCCACCGTATCTCGTGCTGGTATAATCTATGTTAGCGAAACTGATCTAGACTGGAGTCCAGTATTAGAGGCTTGGGTTCGTAAGAGACCAAATGCTGGCCACCAGGCATTCTTGCGATCGATGATTGATAAATGGGTGGGCGCCAGCAATCCATCAGACCCAGGCCCTTGTTTCGATTTCTTGCAACGCAACACCTCGGAGGTGATGAAAGAGGGACGCGTGGGAAGAATATCTAGTTTTACACAACTCTACCAAGGCCTGACCGAGGCATCTGATTGCACCTTTATCGGTAGCAATCATAATAAGGCACTGGAAAGATTGTTCGTTTACTGTCTCTGCTGGAGTGTGGGAGCCTTGTTGGAGGCAGAGGATAGAATGAAATTTGACGCTTGGCTAAGGAAGCGAGATGACGCAAAAATTATGCCCACAGTTCAGGAGAGAGAAACCATTTACGAGTACTTTGTCAACTCTACGACCGGCGAGTGGGAAAGATGGAAGCCTCCAGCGTGGACGTACCCAGAGGGTGAAAAGCTCGATTTTTCGAACCTCCTCGTCCCCACCATGGATTCAACTCGAGCGCAGCATGTCATTAGGACTATCCACCGTCAAAAGGGGGCGGTTCTTGTTGTTGGAGCAGAGGGCACAGCCAAGACGAGTACGCAGCTCATGTTCCTTGCACAACAAGATCCAAACTCTATGATCGCGAAACGGATTAACTTTTCATCGGCAACTACTCCTGGCATGGCCCAGTTTTCGATCGAAGCTGAACTGGATAAAAGGGGTGGTAAGAACTTTGGTCCGCCAAACGGAAAGAAAATGACAATATTCTTCGATGATGTATCAATGCCAGAGGTCAATAAATGGGGAGACCAGACTACGTTGGAGCTGGTGCGATTACTCATTGAGTACGGTGGTTTCTACTTCCTCGATAAAGATAAGAGGGGCGACTTCAAAACATGCGAGGACTTGCAATACCTTGCAGCCATGCAACACCCAGGAGGGGGCAAGAATGACATTCCCAATCGTCTCAAGAGAAACTTCTTCATATTCAACCTCGTTCTTCCAAGCATAACGAGTATCAACGACATTTATGGCCAGATGTTGGATGGCCACTTCACAAGCAAAGACTTCGATGCGTCGACACTGGACGTTGTTGGAAAACTAACGAACGCTACGATCCGCTTGTGGAGAGTCATGAAGTCCAAGATGCTACCCACTCCAGCCAAGTTTCACTATGTCTTCAACATGCGTGACTTGAGCAGGGTTTTCCAAGGCATTCTTTTCACTCCTATTGATTCGATCATCACCGGTGGGTTTCGTGCCAAGCATGGCAAGCTGGTAGATTTTTCTTCGCAGAAAATGATGCTCGGGCTATGGCGGCACGAGTGCGACCGCGTGTTCTCCGACAAACTCACCACGATGAAAGACAAGGAGAGCTATGATGGGTTCATATCCGAAATCGGCCGGGACGTGTTCGGAGTCGACTTGTTCAACGCCGCATGCACCACACCCAAATACATGGTGAGCTTCCTTCGCGATGACGTGTACGACGAAGAAGGGATTATGATCCAAGAAGCCCCAAAGGTATATGAAGACGGTGGGACGCTAGAGATGATCCGCGAACGTGCTTGTATGTTCCTGGACAGGTATAATGAGCAGTATCCTTCGAAGCGGATGGAGCTTGTCTTGTTCGAAGATGCCTTGAAACACATGCTGAGAATTAGCAGGCTGATTGAGATGCCACGTGGGAGCGCATTGCTCGTAGGTGTCGGAGGGAGTGGCAAACAATGCTTGACTCGTTTGGCGTCGTATATATCCAGAGCTATGTGCTTCCAAATAACTCTCACCAAGCAATACAATAGAAGTGCTTTGATGGACGACATTCGCATGTTGTATAAAAATGCGGGCCACATGCGCAAGAAAACTACTTTCATATTCACCGAAAGCGAAATTAAGGACGAGGTATTCCTAGAAACAATCAACTCAATCCTCTCAACTGGAGAGGTGCCAGGTCTATTCGCGAAGGATGAGATGACTGCAATGACAACCGATCTGCGTCTAGATTTTCTACGGGAGCGTCCAGGCAAAGAGGAAACTCCAGACAATTTGAAGCAATACTTTACTGATTGCGTTCGTGACAACTTGCACATTGTTCTTTGCATGTCTCCGATGAATTCTAAATTTTCCACCAGGGCACGTAAGTTCCCTGGCTTGGTCAGTAATCCCACAATTGATTGGTTTTTAGCGTGGCCGGAAGATGCTCTGGTCAGCGTCAGCCACGGTTTCATCAAAGACTTCCCACTTGATTGCTCTGAAGGTGTCAAGAAATCATTAATGACTCACATGGGCATGGTCCACAAAATGATAACTGATGTTTGTGACGAATACTTCCGAAGCATGAGACGGCAGGTGTACCAGACCCCTAAGAGTTATCTAAGTTTCGTTGCGGCTTTCAAATCAATGTACAAGGAGAAACTCGCTGCTCTGAAAGAGAAAGAGAGTCGAGTGAAACTTGGACTTGACAAACTTATTCAAGGTGCCAAGGATGTTGAGGCGATGAAAGTAGTGCTTGTCGCCGAGCAGGTCAAACTCGAAGAAGCTACCGTTAGCACTAATAAAATGTTGAAAAGTCTCGAAGTCAGTTCTGCAGAAGCTAAGACCGAAGGCGAACAAGTGGCAGGTATCAAGGCTCGATGCGAGGCTGATTCTGCGAGAATAGCATCTGAAAAAGAAAGCTGTACCAACGATCTAGCCAAAGCCCAACCTTTCGTGGACGAAGCCAATGCCGCTATCGACAGCATCAAGCCAGCCCATATCGGAGAGATCAAGAAACTGGCCAACCCAAGTGATATCATCAAACTCGTCTTTGATGGTGTGCTCATTCTGTTCCAACTTCCGCTCAGCAGCGTCCAGCCGAAAAAAATCACTATTGCCAAGACAGAAATAAACTGGTTTGAACCGAGCTTCAAGCAGGCCCTCCAAATGATGAGCAATCCTAACTTCCTTGGCCAGTTAGTTGAATTTGGTAATAAAGGGAAGGACCGGATGAACGACGAGACGATTGAGTTCTTGGCTGTTTATATTGAAGTGGAACAGTTTTCGCCATCGGTCGCTAAAAACGCCAGTACTGCAGCAGAAGGATTGTGTACATACGTTCGAGCCATGAAGTATTATCACGAGGCAAGCAAAATTGTCAAGCCAAAGTTGGAAGCTTTGGCAATTGCTGAAGGACAGATGGAGGCCGCGAACAAAGCACTCTTTGGCGCCGAGGGAAGATTAGCGGCGTGCAACGAGAAGCTTACCGACCTTCAGACGCTTTTCGATGAACAAATGGGAAAGAAACGCAGCATCGAAGAAGGAGCCATGTCTTTGCAAAAGAAAATGAGCCAGGCATCTGCCTTGATCAATGGACTAGCTGGAGAGCGCGCTAGATGGACCGAGGAGGCTGCCCACTTCAGTGATCAAAAGGAGCGTCTGGTCGGCGATTGTGCAATAGGTTGTGCGTTCATGAGTTACTGCGGCCCATTTAATCAGCATTTCAGGAATTACATCATCAACGAGAAATTTACTGCTGATTGCGAAGCGCGCCAAGTGCCAGTAACTCGCAATCTTGACGTTACCACTTTCCTGGCTGATGCCGGGACGATTGGCGATTGGAACATGGATGGACTTCCGACGGACCCCCTTTCAACTCAAAATGGAATCCTCGTGACGAGCAGCACACGATTCCCCCTATTGATTGATCCACAAGGTCAGGCGCTCAGTTGGATCAAGAACAAGGAGCGTTCCAATCTCCCCACGTGGAATGGGCAAAATGTAGTCGAGTTATCAGATCCAAAGCTTAAGGACAAGCTAGAATTTTGCATGGGAGAAGGAAAGAGCCTCATTATTGTGGGAGTAGAAGATGAAATCGATCCAATGTTAGACCCCGTCCTGGCCAAGGAAATTGTGAAGAAGGGGTCTAGAATGTACATCAACGTGAGCGATAAAATGATGGACTACGATCCCAGATTCAAAATGTACTTCATCACAAGGTTGCCCAATCCGAATTTCAGCCCAGAGCTGCAAGCCAAGACAACGTTGATCAACTTTACAGTCACGCAGAAGGGGTTGGAGGAGCAGCTGTTAGGAAAGGTCATTAGCAAGGAGCAAAAGGCACTCGAGGAGCAGCTAACACAAGTCCTGGAACAAGTGAACTTGAACACAAAGAGTTTGATGTTGCTCGATGCGAGTCTCTTGGAGCGCTTGACTAGCAATACTGGTGATCTCCTAGATGACGAAGAACTCGTTTCTGTGCTTGCTAATACCAAGGCAAAAGCAGCAGAAGTCAATGCAAAGCTTATAGCAGCCGACGAAACGAGGTCGAACATTGCAGAGAAGCGCGAACAATTCCGTCCTGCGGCCACCCGGGGATCGGTGCTTTACTTCAGCATAGTCGAAATGAGTTTGGTAAATGTCATGTATCAAACGAGCTTGACTCAATTTCTTGATCTTTTCATCGGATCCATAGACAAGGCAGAGAAGGCAACGCTTGCGAGCAAACGCGTGTCGAACATCATCGAAACCATGACATACATGACATTTCGCTACATCAACCGCGGCCTCTTTGAGCAAGACAAGCTGACGTTTATTCTTCTGGTCACGCTGAAAATCCTCGTGACAGCAGGTCACCTCAACAGCAGTGATGTCACGCTGTTCCTAAGAGGTGGCGCAGCTCTTGATAGCACTGGTGTACAAAAGAAGCCCTTCCAGTGGATGAGCAATGAAGCATGGTTAAACGTAGTCCAACTGCGCGACGGCAGTAAGTTTTTCTCCAACCTCATCGACGACATGGTTTCCAACGAAGCCTTGTGGAAGAAGTGGTACGAAGAGAATCAGCCGGAAGAAGTGCCCATACCGGACTACGAGCAAAGACTGAAAGAACAGAGCAACATCGGCCCTTTCCTCAAGCTACTTCTCGTGAGATCTCTTCGCGTCGACAGGAGCATTCTCATGTGCAAAGAATGCATTCGGAATACCAAAGAAATGGGACAAACTTTCGTGCACCCCGTAACGGACACTATTGAAAACGTCTACGACGAGATGGTACCTGAAGTCCCCGTGATATTCCTACTCAGTCGAGGTGCCGACCCAACCGATAGTATCATCGAGCTATGCCGGAAGAAGAAACTTCTCGCTCCTGCTGTGATCTCTTTGGGTGAGGGTCAGGAGCCAGTTGGCTTGAAAGCTATCAACGCAGGTGTTGTCAATGGAACTTGGGTGTTGTTACAGAATTGTGAGCTCGGGCTCGGCTTGATGAACGATATGGAGTCAATTATCAACAAGCTGAAAGGAAACATGGCTCCGGGTTTCCGACTGTTCATCACAGCTCTGCCACATCCGGAGTTTCCTCTGGGATTGCTGCAAATGTGCTCCAAGGTTACAAATGACCCTCCAGCAGGTCTTCGAGCAGGCCTATTGAGAAGTTACACACCCGGCGTCATGGTAGATCGAGATCGCCTAGAACGAGTCGAAACAGCACAGTGGAGACAGTTGCTGTTTGTATTGTGCTTCTTACACAGTGTTGTCCAAGAGCGTCGCAAGTTTGGACCACTGGGATGGTGCATACCGTACGAGTATAATAATGGTGATCTTCAAAGCTGCATGCTGTTCTTGGAGAAGCACCTATACAATGGAGAAATCAGTTGGGGTACATTTCAGTAAGTTTGGATGAGGCGGCTCATACTCGTTGAAGACAGCCACACTCTCATAATATTTTGTTTTTGTTTGTTTAGATACATGGTTTCAGATGTGCAATACGGCGGAAAGATCACCGACAGCTTGGACGTGCGATTATTTCGAACGTATACAAAGGAATGGCTAACGGAGATGACATGCCAAGAAGGATACGCATTTAATCCCGCTTCGCCGGTTCTAAGGATATCAAATGACTTTCAGTACACCGTGCCGGCCTTCGCAGAGCATGAAGATTGTAGGAAGCACATTGAAAAGCTGCCCGAGAACGAGTCGCCTGAGATATTTGGTCTTCACCCCAATGCTGATCTGACTTTTTCCGTCAAGGAGGCAACATCCTTGTTCAGAACTCTCGGCGAGACACAACCCAAGGGCGGTGGGGGCGATGGTGGCGCATCTAGGGAAGACGTCGTCTATGAAAAGTCATCTGAACTACTGAAACGCTTGCCAGAGAATTACGAGGAAGACGAGTACAAATCCAAGATTAAAAAGCTCGGTGGGATGGCTATCCCGATGAATATATTCCTCTTCCAAGAAATACAGAGATTCCAAAATGTTGTTTCCAAGGTACGATTCACCCTAACTCAACTGCAGTTGGCCATTAAGGGGGAGGTTGTCATGACAGCGGAGCTTCAAGAAACCCTGGACAGCGTGTTTGACGCAAGAGTACCCTTCTATTGGGAGAACACTCTTACTGGAGACGAATTTTCTTGGAGGCTACCAAATTTGGGCCTTTGGTTTACATCGTTGCTTAATCGAGACAGTCAGTACCGAGCATGGCTGAACAGCGGCCGTCCAAATAGTTATTGGTTGACAGGCTTTTTCAACCCCAATGGCTGTTTGACTGCAATGAAACAAGAGGTGACACGAAAACATAAAGCTCAGAAATGGGCACTGAATGATGTTGTCTATCACACGGAGGTCACTAATTTTGAGCGATATGAGCAAATCAAGTCCCCTCCAGAGGAAGGGATATACATCCACGGTCTGTACTTCGATGGTGCAGCCTGGTCCCGTCAGGAGTCGAGCCTGGTGGAATCTGCGCCAAAGCAGCTGTTTTCTCCATTGTCGGTGTTACATGTAACTGCCGTTGAGAGGAAATTGGAGGAGAAGTCCAGGAAGGATCAATTTGGCAACATTGGACCGTATGAATGTCCAGTATATAAGTATGCTTCTAGAACCGACAAGACATTCATCTTCTATGCGAATCTTCGCTGCACCGAGGACAAGCCACCGAGCCACTGGATCCTCCGTGGCGTATGCTTGCTGGCGAATACATAAGTCTTATACAAAGTCTTTCCGGGCGGCTACTTTTGACAGATTATTGTATGTAGTTAAAAATTTCTACAAGAAAAAGATAGTAAATGATTGATACTACTACCATACTGTCTGCGGGATCATGAGTATAAAGATGAAAACACCAGACCTGATCGTCGTCCATCCGCTGTTCGACGGAGCAATGTAGAGGATAAAGTCCCTCGAGGCGCTACTCGAAAACGAGAAAATAAACAAAAGGAAGGAACTCTTAATTCATGTGATCGAACTACCTGGCAGTACCACGCTTTCGTGCTTTGCTTATATTGTCCTTGTGCTCTGAAGTCAACGTCTTGCCCTTACGCGCCTTGCTCATATTGTCCTATGCTCCGAAGAAAACGTCTTGCCCTTATGCGCCTTGCTCATATTGTCCTTATGCACTGAAGTAAACGTCTTGCCCTTATGCGCCTTGCTCATATTGTCCTTATGCACCGAAGTAAACGGACGTTTCTTCTTGCGCGTTAGCCCATTGCTTATATTGTCCTTGTGCTCTGAAGTTAACGTCTTGCCCGTATTCGATTTTCCAGCTACTTCATTAGGACAGAGGTAGTCGACCGTGCGTGGGAGTAGATTGTTTTCATGATCCTGAGGCACGTCAGTGACAACGGACATAACAGCAGAGAAGTCGCGAATCCCCGTTGAAGCATGCTCTTCTTTTGAATCTGTAATATCCCGAGAACTCAACTGTATTCAATTACGCAAGTTTATTTACAGTTCGTACGTTTGAACAGAACGAACCCCCAATCGCCAAGGAGGATCATCAACAAGGGTTAAGACTCCACTTCAAGATGCACTCATCACTCACAGATGAGCTTCATTATCTCCAATAATGAGATCAAGCCAACCTTTGTGAGTATTTGCCTATAAAGTAACACCAACATCAGCATCTGCGGTGGATGCTTTCCACCAGGTACGGAATTCATCATAAACAATCTTTTTGTCGTTGTTCGTATCAATAAACCTAAATGCAGCATCTAATTCATCGCTATCCAAATCAACTCCCAACTCAAGGATCAAACCTTCAAATTCAAACATTTCCAAAACACCATCGCCGTTCCTATCGTTGGACTGGAAGGCATTTAAAAGCGCCTTCTCGTTGGTGATGGAATTTTTCAATGTTGATAGTGATTCGGACGCATGTCGGCCAAGCCTAATCATGTAGATACCGACAGCCGCGGTGAATAGTCCGACAGTGATATGCAGCGTGTTCAACAGAGCACATTGAAGCATGCCGACGCAGGCATATATCGATCCCCGCCTACTGACTTTCCCAAAGACGGGAACCTTGGCTACCATCTTCTCCCTCGAACTCTCGCAGAAGGAGAGATTGCTTTCTAGTACGAACGAAAAGATTCCCGTAGCTAAGGCAGTAAGCGACGCGGCCACTTCCAGCAGAGAAAATCGATGATCTACTATCCACAACACCGAACTCGTGACCAATCCCATACCACTAGCCAATGCTAGTATTCGAACGGACGTCCCTCCATGAGTGGACGCATTTGCATGCGACTCCATGATGCATGATACTCGGCGAGCGGGTAGGAGACCCTCATTACCCCAGGTCACCGACATGACGTTGTTCTTGGTTGACTGTACCGACATGACGTTGTTCTTGGTTGACTGTTAATCTCTGAAGAGCCCGTGCCTCAATAATTGTGGGATATGACCGGGTTACTTTTTACTCTACTACTGAAAAAGAGATACTAGCGAGGTGATGGTACCACTGACAGATGTGATTGTAATGAGATTGAGGGAATTGGGGGGCTTTCCCCCCTATTTCTTCTTGAGAGGGTTGCTGGGCGGGACTCATTCCCTAAAAATCCTTTCTCAAATGTTTTCTCGCTTCCTAAATAGAATAATAGGTCCAACATATTCTAGATGTCTAGAATACTAGAATCATTCTAGAGGGCTAGAATCCATACTAGTATTCTATTCTAGAGTTTGGTACAAAATCAACGAGTTCCTCTGTTGCGGCATATTCTAGGAGTCTAGAATACTAAAATCCATTCTAGCTTGTAGCTCCCTGGGCTTTCTCTTTTCTCTTTTTTGTTGAGACTCGCGCGTCAGGAGGGTTTTTTTTAAAGCGATTTCTAGAGAAAAGGGGGGGAAGGCCCCCCAATTCCCTCAACCTCAGTAGAGATTGTAGTATTTTCTTTGGCCGAACTACTAGTACTTATTCCTAGCTATGTACACTTCCTCAGCTGGATAGAAAAAAAGTTTGGCGAGGAAGCCCCCCGCCTGAGACGATCAAAAAATTACCATCGCACGCAAACGAAAAATAACACTGCCGCTCTCACCGCCCACCGCTGAACTCGCCGCCCTCCCCCGCCGCTCGCCATCGCCGCCCCCCCCGCGCTCACGCCCTTCCCACCAATTTACTCCGTCACCACCAATCGCCGTTACGATGGAAGGAGACGGTCAAGAGGAGGGGGAATCGTCGTCGTCGTCGCACATGCGTCAGAGCACTCTCGTGAAGGAGATCATGGGTAAAGTTGTTGCGACGAAATCGATTTATTGGAAATGGGAGTCGTTGTCATCGCCGCGGTCGTCATGCCGCGCGGGAGACGATGTGGGGAAGAGCGGGGGGTAAGGGAGGGAAACGTTGACGATTGTGGGAGGGGTGGTCGTGTCGTCCTCGTCGTGGAAGGGTGAGGATGAGGGGGGAGGGACGTCGTTGGTTGTCGTTATCGTCGAGCCGCGTTGGCAACGACGACGACGACAACGACGACGACGAAAACTACGACGATGACACAACGAGGACGTGGACGACGACAATGATGACGACGATGATGACAGCTTCCTTCATTTAATAAACAACAATCAACCAAGGATGACGACGACGAAGACGGCAAGGACATGTGGGGGAGAGAGGGGGGCGGGGTGGACAACGACGGCGATTGCGGGTTGGGAGGTTGCGTCGTCCTCATCGTGGAAGGGTGGGGGTGAGGGGGTGTCGTCGTCGTCGTCGAGGGAGGGAAGGGGGGGGAGGGATGTTGTCAGTTTGTCGTCATCGTCGTTGAGCCGCGTTTCATCGAGCTGCGTGGGAGACGATGTGGGGCGGAGAGGGGGGTTGGGGGACAGAGATGACGATTGCGGGAGGGGAGGTCTCGTCTTCCTTGTCGTCGAAGGGGTGTTGTCGTTGAGCCGCGTTGGTGACAACGTTGAGAAGAGAAGGGGGCGGGGGTGAAACGACGACAATTTTGGAAGGGGAGGATCTGTTGTCATCATCGAGGGGGGGGAGAAGGGGGGAGGGACGTTTTTGGTGGTTGTCGTCATTGTCGAGCTGTGATGTGAACGACGAGGTGGGGAG
>JALLBA010000181.1:0-25270 GCA_036939675.1 Cyclostephanos invisitatus | reverse complement strand
GCGATGCCAGATCCACCCTTGCATGGTGAGGAGGTGTCCGGCGAGGGCTAAACGAAGCAAAACCTTTTTTGCTCATACCTAAGGCAAGTGGGAATGCAAATGCCGCCATGGGGGGCACGTTATATCAGAGTTAAAATGAGTGTAGAACATTAAGTATGCCATACTTAACTTTTTGGGGGGTTGCGACCATGTAGCTTCTACCTAGATTTTCGGTATGTTCTGGGAAAAAATTACTTAGACGACCCATATACTGTTCAAACCGTCTCTTTGAGCTCTACACGCAGATATACTTACTTTTGAGATACGTGACTTTTTCATGGAGATACTTGTTTTCGTAATTCGTACTTGATTAAGTATTTTGGGTGCCCTGGGAACCAATACATATTCAGACATCAGACAGCAGCTGCACACTCTTCTTCTTGCTCGATTTGTCTCTCTCGTCTTCTTCAATCGTCGCATCATCACAAGCGCGACGTATTATTTACGTCGAATCCGAAGCCTCGTCGGATGATGCGTCGCCGTCACATCATCACCCTCGGACTGTTCCTGACGATCGGCGTCGCGCGATGCATGCGCCTCGCCCCACCCCGGAACCCGATCCGGACCTCGTCGCATCGGGACGCTTACCGGAAAGACGTCGGCCCGGCGCCGCTTCGACTCGCGTCGTCATCCCCCGACGGGGAGAGGAATGCCGTCGTTCCGTCACGCTCAAACGCCACGAAAGTCGACCCGTCCACCTTCCTGTACCAAGCCGTTCCATCCAATGGACCGTGGACCTTCGGGATCCTGACCTCCGGCTTTCCGCCGCAACAACTCCTCGTGCCATTCGTGAAATTCGTCACCTTCCATGTGTGGAAGCTGATGATGAACGAATTGGTCGCACACGACGGGGAGGGACGATTCGTTCGCGAATCCTACCAGGCGGAGAATGATCCGTCCCCGCTGGACATATCGTCGACGTATGATGACGTCGACGCACCGACGTACAGATTGTACCTGGGCAATCCCTGTCCGTGGTGTCATCGTGTGAGGGCCGCGGCAGCGCTCCTTGGGATCCACGACGACGACATACCCATCACCGCGCTCATCGACGACGCGGAGAAGGCGTCGAGGGGCGGGTGGATACTACCGAATCCTACTCCCGAGGACATACGTCTCAACATCGCAGACGAGTTGATTCGGGGAGATCTCGCCGGCGTGTATGATTATTGCCATCGCGACGCACTGAACGATGGCGAGCGATACCGGGGGAGATGCACCGCGCCCCTGTTGGTGAACGTGAAAACCGGCAAGATGATCGCGAACGAATCCAACGAGATTATGATGTTGCTCAACGATTATGCGCGCCGGAAAAGGCGAGTTCGATCCGCGGAGGACGGGGCGGGGTCCGGGGGGATCGATCTACGGCCCATGGGGATGGAAATGGAGCTCGACGCGGCGACCAAGCGTTGGTTCGATCTATTGTGGAATGGATCGTACCGTTGTGGATTCGCGACGTCCCAAATCGCATACGACGAGGTGAGTTCCGCGTGGATTCAAGATGCGATCTAAATTATTTTCCTTTCCAAAAACGTACAACCCGTATATTGTGTATCCTCCGTCTTTTCAGGCGGCGGAGGATGTTCTAAGGGGATTGAATGAGATGAATACGCATCTGACATCGAATCGCTACCTCGTCGGCGATTCGATAACGGAGGTGGATCTGAAGAATTTCGCCTGGGTCACGCGACACGATTATGCGTACGCGGTAATATTCAAGTCGCCCGGGGGAAGGATAGCGCAATACCCGCACATATCATCTTATGTCAAGAGGATGGTGGCCAATCATCCGGAATTGTTGGACACGACGGACATGGCGGATGCGTGCGGATCGTACTATCGGCAGTTGTTCATGTTGAATTTCGGGAGGATCGTGCCGTACATTCCCAGTGTCAGGGAGTGGGTGGCAGGATTGTGAAATCGGGTTGGAAAATACACGGAAAGCGCTTGGGGATGTAGATAGCCCGAGATTGATAATATCCTGATATTAGTCATTCGCATACACTCGAATTAATTATGACCGCATGTCGTGTTCCGAATTTTTCTCCTGGACACAATCGATGTCAACGACAATGTTTCTCCTACCACAATACGAGTATTCTTTTCGCGATCGGGGCGATAAACATCGCCATACCACTCTCGAATCGTACCACATCACGTTCCTTCCTCGAAAGATCATCGTTTTACAATTTCTTCTTCCCGCAAATGACGAGGACGCACGACGTCGTGCCGAGGGCGATGTTCCCCAGGAGACCGTACCACATGAATTTCGCGACGGCGTATTTGTACCTCTTCGACACGTCCCCCTCGCATTCGAGATAGCCCTTCGACAGGTAGAAACGTCCTTAGATATGTATTTATTATTTTTTTCGAAATTATGGATAAAATGTAGAATAGCAACGTTCATTATTTTCGCAGCGTCAGTATACAATCGAACGAGGAAGTTAATCCTCATATGCAAGAGCAGATCTTACCGACGGCATACATCAACGTGGAAATCGAGGTACAAATCGGAAACGCGACGGCCCCGGCGAGTCCGGAAATGACCGCGGCCGTGTAGGTCTCGAAGATGTGCTGATGCGATCGTTGGACGCAGTTGAATGCCCTGGCATGCTTCGACGTTCCCTGGGCGTAAAGGTTGCTATATATATATGCATGTATATAATCGTCCAATTCGATCGCGACAGGATATATATTTCAGGGGGGACAGAGGGTTAGGATATGATTTCTGTAGGGTCCCGGAAGCTAGGGACGAGGAAACGCAGTATTGCACTTAGTGCGAATAAGACAAAACATAAACTCACGGAAGCGAGTACCTCTCATCGACCTCGCCCTCGCCGTCCTTCTTCGCCAACTCCGCGTACTTCGTCCTCGCCTTCCCCACCTCGAATCCGTGCATCAACGCCCAGAAGCCCGTGCCGATGAGCACGGCGGGCGTGAACGCCGCGATTTGACTCCCGTGGGCCGAGACGAGGGACTTGCCGTACGTTAATTCGACGAATCCGCCGATGGCGGCGGAACTTATCGTGTATAGGAGGGGCTTCGCGGACATGATGATGGGGTGACGATTTGCTTACTATCCTCTCTTTTGGGGGAGGGCGTCGAGGCGTTGAAAAGTGGATTGATGTGGGAATGCTGTAGATAGGAGTTGAGGAGAGCCTTTTCGATTTTTGCATTCGACGACAGCACGCATTTTTTCTCTTCGTAATCCTAGAGAGGATTCGGAGACAGTTCGGATCTTCGGAGATCAGTCTACATGGGAATCAGTACTAGAAGGGTACGGTATTTCCTTTTGGCAAAAAACAAACTGCTCCACACACTTTCCTTTGTTGTGTTGTAATATAATATTGTCATTGCCCTTGGTCACAGGATAATTCACCTGCATTGACTTCCGACGCGACGGCAGCGAAGAAGAAGACTTCTTTGTTAACACTGGGTAGGGGAGAAGTGAGATTCCAGAGGATGTGACTCATGTCAGAGTACATCCATGCATCAGGGCGATTCGGGAGGGGGCGTTCTCAGACTGCTCGTGGTTGACCACTGTGAATCTCGGCGATGGACTGCAAGAAATTGGGGTGGAGGCATTTCATGAATGCACATTGCTACACGAGATTTTGATCCCCCCCTGACATAAAAGTGATCAAGGACTTCGCATTCTATCGCTGCTTCGAGTTGACAACTGTGAAGCTTGACGTGGGCCTGGAGAAGATTTGTGAGGACTCATTCTCTTTATGTACATCGCTACACAACATTGACATACCCCCCGGCATGAAGGCGATCAGGGTCAGGGCATTTTGTGAGTGCTCGAACTTGATGACTGTGATTCGTGGCGAGGAGCTGGAGGAGATTGGGAATGCAGCATTTGCGCTTTGCACATCGCTACGTGAGATTTCAATCCCTCCCGTGGTAAAGACAATTGGGCGTGCAACGTTCAAAGATTGCTCCTGGTTGACAACTGTGAATCTTGGTGATGGACTGGAGGAGATTGGTGAAGAGGCATTTTGTGAATGCACGTCGCTTTGACATATTGTGATACCACCAACTGTCACGGCAACTCACGAGTTGGCATTTAAGAACTATTCAAACATGAGCAATGTGTTGTTTTGTGATGAAATCAAAGAATTCTTATCCATGGAATTCATGCGAAGTTGGTGGAACCAGTGTGTTCATGAAAAAATCCTGAGTACATTTTGCTCTTTAGTTGAATGCAGTATACCAAAGAGTTTGGGTCTCGTGCGACCGATGAAATGGCGGACCAACATCCATGGCCTGCTTAGGCATATTTTGTCAATCTCTTTGAAGTGCGTGACTTCATATTTTGACATTGTTGACAGCAAGCTTTCTGTCGATGAAAATTTGGTGGATGCTCCGCTGGAGCTAGCCCTCTGGAAATCAAAAATCAACAAACAAATCATCTGGAGTGAGAAAAATTCCTCTCGCTGTTGATCGGAAGATGGAATGTCTTGCCGACTCTCTCATGATGGTTGCCATAATTGTTCCAAATGTTCTGTCATTCCTCACTGATTGTGATAATGACAATGATGGTGTCTGTCGTGATGACAGCATCGGCAACAGTTTTGACGATGGTGATAATAAAAGCGATGAAAGCGTAGAAGATGATGAAGATTGGAGTGATGCAACTATGATGACAGTGAAGATGATTGTATGGATGTTGATTATGATTTTTCCATCTAAATAGTACTACAGAGTAGTATACCTTTGTACTTCAGTCATGAAAAAAGTGACAATTCAGATTATGCCTGGGCTATCCTATGCTGGATTTACCAAGTTTTATTTATTTAAATATCGCACTAGTGGAGTAGATGTAATCATAAATCTAGATGCATGTCAATCAATCCAAGAACTAGGTCAACTAAAGATCCTAGTCGAAGACCGACATAGGGCGTTTAGATCAAAATAACTATCAAGGACAGATGACCAGCACCCAGCAGATTTGCAAGGGAGCTCAGACGGCTCAAAGACACCTTGTGGAGCTGACCAGACTCAATTCACGATTTTCTCAGAAGTGCAAGAAAAGAAAGACGGACCAGAAATCCGGCAAACCAAGAAAAGAACCATGGCTGAACCAATCTCACTCAATTACGGAAACAAGAATTCCAATGCAAACATTCCTTAGATCAGAATCAAGTGCACTGATGTAGACGGGAAAGAAAACAAAGAAGAGTGCCCAATTTTCACAAACAGGACCCAGAACAAAGTCTTGATTCAGATGATTTAGACGATCATTGTATTGGGGAATTGGTTCAAATGGAAAGATGGAAAAGTAAAGCTTTGTTGCCAGAACTTCGGACAAGCGTTGAAGGGTGAACCAAGCAAGAAATGGGAAAGCCTCATCAAATGTGTGAATCAAGTCGTTCAAAAACTCAAGAGCAAAGTGATTGAACTAATAGAAGATGGGTGAAGATGTCTACACAGATCAGATCAAGTACCTCGTGGACAATCCACAGCCAACCAATCTTTCAACCCCAGAATGGTGTGGCAGAGTCGCAGTGATCAATGCGGGGCTGATCTACCTCAAAAAAGGAGCCAAGGTGATGTCAGAAGAAGATATCATTAAGAAAGTGATCACGAGTTACCTTCAGCCAGAGCTCATGAGAGAATCATTATGAAGAAGGAAGACAAAGCAACCACGCTAAGAGAAGTCAAGCAAATCCTTCGCAGGATCGATTGTGCTAATGCACACGTGAAGCAAGCAACTGAGAAGTATCTTAAAAGCAAGCCCAAAGACAGCAAAGGTGAGAAGAAAGAGAAAAAATCCCAAGAGAGAGAGAAACGTGGCATGGACATGTGTCGGTTCAAGAACCACGATCATGCATGGAGCGAGTGCCCAAGCAATCCGATTTCAAAGAATTTTGCAGGCAAGTCATAAATAGAGATCCCAGCGAGCAAGAGATATGCAAACAATTTCACAAAGAAGGCCGAGAAGATGGCCAGTGATGAAAAGGAAACTAAGAAGAAAGTCTCTACCAAGATTGGCGACCTTAACATGATTCAAAAGACACCTATGGTCAAGATTCGAGAGGAGTATTAAGACTTGGAATATGAATCCGATGATGAAGACGATTAAGCAAAATGCAGCATCAGTCATAGCTCTTAAGGGAAGCACTTAAGACCATGGGGGAGGATATCCTATGCTGGTTTTACCAAGTTTTATTTATTTAAATATCACACTAGGCAAGTAGAAGTAATCATGAAATCTAGGCACACGGCAATCAATCCACGAACTAAACCAACTAAAGATCCAAGTCGAAGACCGACATAGGACACGAACACCTTCACCACAGCATGCTTGAATGATTCTAATGATGTTAAATATTGTCACAATTGTGGAGATCGATCCTCAATAATTCTCACTAACAGGGAAATATATTTTCTTTTCACCTTCGGTGTTGCCCCAAAGTTCACATTAAGGTGTGCAAAAGGTGGATGAGCGAAGAGCGGCCGTTTGCACAAACTTTTTTCAACGCCCGTGTCCTTGTGAAAAAATATGTTTCTCTCAAAGCACTGCCGCTTCCAGCACGTCGAAGAAGACGTAACGCCATGCACTTCCCAAATTCGCATGCAGTGTCGAGTCACTCAAATACATCGCTCCCAATCGAATCTCTCTCAACCCGACATCATATTTCCAGCAGCGCACGAGCCGAGGACGATCCACCCGACGACGTTGTTGCTGCGGAACCTGTACGCCAAATTCTCGGCATCGTTCAAGTCGGCCGTACGTATCTGCCAGAGCAAGTGCGCGGTCGCACCACTAATGCCGGCATAGTAATACGGCGCCTCGATCGGATCGCCATACCCGCAATTGTACCCCGCCAATGTCCATCCGCCATACGCGATCAATGCGCACGTCGTCAATATCGGCTTCGTGTAGTCTTCGCCGAACGTCAAGGCCGTCGACCTCAATCCCAATTTGGCATCGTCCATCCTGTCCTGATGCGCGTACAGCGTGTCGTATATCATCGTCCATGCCACGCCGGAAACGTACATCGGTCCGACGACTTCCCAATTCACGGATCCGTGCACCGAGACCCAACCCAATATCGTACCCCAATTGAACGTCATTCCCAATACCAATTGGGGATAATTCGTATATCGCTTCATCAGGGGGTAGGCAACGACCAGCGGGAGCGATGCCACGCCCCAACGGAGGCATTCCTCGACGTGCGGCAACGATAACAACACGCACAATCCCGTCGACAATTGCAATCCGAGGAACGACAGCGCCTGCGCGTGGGTCAATTCCCCGCACGCCAACGGACGATTTTTGGTACGCTCGACGTCCCTGTCGTATTTATAATCCCACATGTCGTTGATGGTACAACCGGCCGAACGCATGACGAACGATCCGGTACCGAGGAGCACGAACAGCGTGAGCGTCGATGACGCGGAATGCGGCGGCAGATGTCCGCACGCCGCCATCGCGGACGGCGACGTCGCCAACGATACCGACCACAAGCACGGATGGAGGAGGAGCAATGTGCCGATGGGCCTTTCGATTCTCGCGAGTCGGGCGTACGGTCGTAGGTACGATGGCAGGCGGGATGTCATCGTAATATCATCGTCGTCGTCATTCGACGAAACGCCGTTCTTTCGTCCAGGCGACGGCGTGATCCCCTCCCCGCGATTCGATGGCGATGCGTCGTCGCTCCCATCGACCACCGCATGTTCGGACCGTTTCTCGCAATCAACGGAAGAGTCGGTGCCATCGTCGCCCCTCCCATCGCGTTCGGCGGCATTGCCGCCTCCATCGTGCTTGCCGATGCCCCCCCCCCCGTCGATATGCGGGATCGACGAACGAGTATACGACCTCCTTCCCCTCCCATAACGGTGACCACCCTCGGGATGACGACGATCGATGCGACAACGACGATCGATGATCCGATCGCGTCCGAACGACGACGTTTCCATCGTCATCGACGTCGCGGTGCGATGATGCGCAGGACCGCGCGTCCCCGGCGACGATGCGACGTTGCGATTCCCGTGCCGATGCGTCGCGCGGCAATCATAATCGTCGATCCTACCGCCAGTAGCACCGCGGGATGATCCATCCGCCCCGTGATGATGATGATGATGCGATGGGCCCATTCGAGGAGGACGAGTACTAGCGGAGGCGACGTCGTTCATCGACATCGGTACCACTCGACGCGTCGTCGTCCGCCATATCGACATCGGTGCGGTCGAGCGAATTCTACAGCGCATCATCGTCGAGGACATCATCATGTTATCGAGGATGCGAATTCGAGGGGTGGGTGATACTCACTATGGACGCATGCCGATCAGATCGCGACGAGCGGGTCGGATACGATACCATAGTAAGTAGGATAACGTAGATAGGTGCAGATGTGAGATAGTTATCGTTAGTGCCCTTCGTTTTATTTGAGTTCGTCTGTCCACACCCCATTTTTGGCGCGAGCTGTGTCTTGTGATGTCTGTCATTCACCTTCATTTTTTTTGGCGCGAGTGTCGAATCTCTCGGGCGGCGGAGTCGGTCGACCACAAATCAACGACCCCCCACACGTGCACCGAAGGGCAATGGCGACGGATGATAGCCCAAAGCCATCACGTCGCATCTAGCATCCATCCATCCAATTAAAGAGATACACATAACACGAGCCAAAGGACGACAACAACCAAGAGAAAAACAAACACAACAGCGCCGGACCGACAATGAAGATCGTACACTACTATCGCAGGACGGACACACCGCACTCCCTCCTACCATCCATCAGGGAGCAGCTGTCGTCCGGTGGCTGTGACGTCGTATCCATCGAGACCGAATATTGCTTCAACGTACAAATCGACTCCCATCCCCTCGACGATATATCGACGTCGCGACTCGAGTGGTTACTCCGCGAGACGTTCGACGTCGATGGATTGCGCTTGGAGGGTAGCGCCCTCGACGACGTCGCCGACGTCGGTGGCGGAGGACACGCGATGGTCGTCGAATTCGGACCGCGCATGACGTTCACGTCGGCATTCTCGTCGAACGCCACGTCGATATGCACGGCATGCGGACTGTCGTCCATATCGAGACTCGAGCGATCGCGACGATATCGCATCGTCTTCTCGTCGACGTCGCGACAATCGGAATCGGCGCTATCGGTCATAAAGAGCATGTTGCACGATCGCATGACGGAGGAGGAATACGACGTTCCGATAGCGACATTCGAATCGGGCATGACGGTGAAGCCGGTGATAAAAATCCCCATCATGGAGGGGGGGAGGGACGCGTTGATGAGAATCAACGACGAGAGGGGATTGGGATTCGACGATTTCGATTTGGACTTTTACACCGAATTGTTCAGGGTGAGTTGTGTGTTTGCGTGTGTGTGTGTTTGGTTTCTTGCTGCGGTTGGAGGGCATGAGTATTTCGGAGGAGAGAGAGGGAGAGATGGATATTTCATTCTCGATATCTCGCGGTTCCCCCGGTTTCACCTCCTCCCCCGCCCCCCCCCCCCCCCCCGTCGTCGAACTTTTTTGCCATTCATCACGCACACCGCATCGCACCGCCAACCAACCACCCTACCCACCTCGCACAGGAGAAGCTGGGACGTGATCCCACCGACGTCGAATGCTTCGACATGGGCCAATCGAATTCCGAGCATTCCCGTCACTGGTACTTCTCCGGCAAGATGATCATCGACGGGATCGAGAAGGACCAGACCCTCTTCCAAATGGTCAAGGCGACGCTGCCCAAGGACGTGCCGAACAATTCCATCATCGCGTTCCACGATAATAGCAGCAGCATACGCGGGTACGAGGTCGACGCATTGTCGCCCACGACCGTCACCGGCGCCGGCAGGATGATCGTGCAACGGAAGACGCTCCATCCGATACTCACGGCTGAGACACACAACTTCCCGAGCGCCGTGGCGCCGTTCCCTGGCGCCGAGACCGGCACGGGAGGACGTCTGCGAGACGTCATGGCCACCGGACGCGGCGCGTATGCCGTCGCGGGGATATGCGCGTACTGCGTCGGTAACCTCCGAGTGCCGGGGTACGAATTGCCGTGGGAGGACACGTCGTTCGATTACCCATCGAACCTGGCGTCCCCCCTCGACATCGAGGTTAGCGCGAGCGACGGCGCGAGCGATTACGGGAACAAGTTCGGCGAGCCGGTGATACACGGCTTCACCCGAAGCTTCGGGATGAGATTGCCGGGGGGGGAGAGGTTCGAGTGGATCAAGCCGATCATGTTCACGGCGGGAGTCGGTGCGCTCGATGGCAGGCACACCGACAAGGGCGTGCCGGAACCCGGCATGCTCGTGGTGAAGGTCGGAGGTCCGGCGTATCGCATCGGCATCGGGGGCGGGGCCGCGAGCAGTCGCGTCCAATCGAGCGAGAATGCCGCGTTGGACTTCGATGCCGTCCAGCGCGGCGATGCCGAGATGGAGAATCGCATGAATAGATTGATGAGGGCGTGTTGCGACCTTGGCGATGACAATCCCATCGTCAGCGTCCACGATCAGGGCGCGGGGGGGAACGGCAACGTCCTTAAGGAGATCGTCGAACCGGCGGGTGCGGAGTACGACATAAGGAAGGTATGTCATTCGTACCCGGGTGTTCATGCGATGTTATATATTCGCCGTGGACTGTTTGCTGATAAGCAAAATTCTTCGCATGTCGCCTTTTATTCGTTCATTCCTCGTCGACCAATTAGGTTTATGTCGGCGACAACACCCTCTCGGTTCTCGAAATTTGGGGAGCCGAATACCAGGAGAACAATGCCCTGCTCATTCGTCCGTCGTCGGAGGCCATTTTCAAAGAAATCGCCGAGCGCGAGAATTGTCCGATTCGTATCCTTGGCGTCGTGACCGGCGATGGACGGGTTGTCGTTAAGGATTCCTCGGACGGTAGCACCCCCGTCGATCTGCCGCTGGAGTTGGTATTGGGCAAGATGCCCCAGAAGACATTCACGGACAGCCACTTGGATAGCAAACTCGAGCCGCTGACGCTGCCGGAGGGAACTACCGTCCGGTCCGCGTTGGATCGCGTATTGCGTCTGTTGTCGGTGGGCTCGAAGCGCTTCCTGGTGCACAAGGTGGATCGGTCCGTTACCGGATTGATCGCGCAGCAGCAATGCGTGGGGCCGCTCCAGCTGCCCCTCGCCAACCTCGGCGTCACGGCGCACACTCACTTCGGCGTCACCGGCACCGCTGTGGCGTGCGGCGAGCAGCCCATCAAGGGTCTCGTAAATTCCGCCGCCATGGCGCGAATGACCGTCGCCGAGGCCATGACTAACCTAATGTGGGCGAAGATATCAAAGATCGAGGATATCAAGGCCTCTGGTAACTGGATGTATGCAGCCAAACTTCCCGGGGAGGGGGCCAAGATGTATGATGCGTGCGAGGCGTTGCGAGACTCGCTCCTTGCGTTGGGAGCCGGTATCGACGGGGGTAAGGACTCACTTTCGATGGCGGCCCAGTGCGGGGCCGAGTTGGTCAAGGCTCCCGGAGAGCTGACCTTGACATGTTACGTCACCTGTCCGGACGTGACCAAGACGGTCACGCCAGACTTAAAGTGCCCCCAGAGGCATGGTGGCAAGACGAACCTTTTGTTTGTTGATCTTGGCGGGGGCAAGGCTCGCTTGGGTGGCACGGCGCTTGCTCAGGTATACGGTCAAATCGGAGATGATAGTCCTGATCTGGAGGACTTTGCCGTTCTAAAAAATGCATTCCTTGTCGTTCAGGAATTAATCGACAATCGCATGGTGCTTGCGGGACATGATAGGTCTGATGGAGGCTTGGCGGTGGTCTTGATGGAAATGGCATTTGCCGGAAACTGCTCGCTCAATGTCGTCGTTCCAGAGACGTGTCCGGGTGCCAGTGAAGTCGGCACTCTCTTCAACGAAGAGGCCGGTATAGTTCTTGAAGTTTCAGATGAGGCGACCAAGCCTGTCATGGAAGCATTCTCCACCAGGGGGGTATCTTGTATTGAAATCGGCACCGCCTGTACGGGTGGCGACTCTATCAAGATCGCCGTTGGCGCTTCCCCCCCCTGCGTTGATGAGAAGATGACTGTCCTACGGGATCTCTGGGAAGAGACTAGCTTCCGTCTTGAGCATCGGCAGCGCAATCCAGAGTGCGTTGTTCAGGAAGAGGCGGGGCTAAAGCTTCGCAAGGCGCCTGAGTGGAAGTTGACATTCCTTCCTGAGCCGACTGATGCTGATATAATGAGCTCATCGAAGAAGCACAAGGTTGCCATCATTCGTCAAGAGGGAAGCAATGGCGATAGGGAAATGCTGGCTGCATTCTTATCGGCGGGCTTTGAGTCATGGGATGTAACCGTTAGTGATTTGCTGAGTGGCAAGGTATCATTAAATGATTTCCGTGGCATCGTCTTCGTTGGTGGGTTCTCGTATGCAGATGTGCTAGACAGTGGGAAGGGTTGGGCGGGTGTCATCAGGTTCAACGAGAGTGTATTCCAACAGTTTCAGGCCTTTCGGAAGAGAGAGGATACGTTCAGCTTGGGAATTTGCAACGGCTGCCAACTCATGGCGCTTCTGGGGTGGATCCCCAGCAATGACGGCTTGCCTGAGGAGAGACAGCCTCGCTTGCTCGAAAATGAAAGTGGCAAGTTTGAGAGTCGATTCTCGAGCGTCAAGATTTTTGAAAGTCCTGCGATCATGTTCAAGGGAATGGAGGGGTCATCGCTTGGCGTTTGGGTCGCGCATGGCGAGGGAAGGTTCCACTTTCCCGACATGGCGGTTCACGAACGTTCTATAGCATCAGGCCTTGCACCACTTCGCTACGTCGACGATTCCAACAACATCACTCAAGAGTACCCATTCAACCCGAACGGAAGTCCCGACGGAATGGCAGCGCTGTGCTCAGAAGATGGACGACATCTTGCGATGATGCCACATCCCGAGCGTGTTTTCACGACATGGCAATGGCCCTGGATGCCTGAGGAATGGAGTAGCTACAAAGTTGGTCCGTGGTTGAGGATGTTCCAGAATGCAAGGTCTTTCTGTGACAACATTTCATCATGAGTTCTCAGATAGATATTTTCTGGAAATATGAGGATAATGTATTCGAAGTGGAAATGAAATCCTCCTGCTTTGAGAGAAGAGAGAGATTTAATCCCATGTTAATCACTCAATATTTATTTTGTTACACATTACTACGGCGAAATGAATACTGTTCATCCTCGTTTCGTACACGTTATATCAGCTAAGATCTCTACACATGCAAAGGGAGTTGAATCAACACACATCGATTCATACACCATGGACAAATGCAGCAACACCGGTCCTCTCATTCGCTGGTAACGATTATTCTATGCGCACAGCAGGAATAGACTCGCAACACTTTTCTTCATCGACCTTGCTACCTTTCTCCTCGTCGACACTACAATCCAGTTCACTGGTACAGCTATCAATCGTCTCAGGGATGGTAAGACTGATAGCGAGTCCAATAATCTCAAAAATAATCACACCGATCCATCCGACGCGCATGTTCCCAGTAGTTTCATTCAGCACGGTGAATATAATGGGAGGGACCCATGAAAGTATAACACTGCAAAATGAATTCAATCCCCAGAGCTCCACGACTTTCTCCTTCGGTACCAAGGAAACGTAATACCCGTTGCTGGAAGGATAATACCACCCGTAACTAATACCAAACATGACGCTGAAAAAATATGCCAACTTGGATTGCTGGGGGCTGTATACCGTACCGATCATGATTGGCGTCATGATGAGTGTGTAAGCAATGCAGCAAACGTAACTTCGCTTGTGGCCAACTTTTCGTGCGAGCGTTCTATGCAAGATGATGCCGATTGGGTTAGTAGCTAGATTGACCATGATGAAAATGATGATTCCAGTGGCAGACATTTCAATCTTGCGCGAATTTGCGTGCGAGGGTTCAGGGGCATGAATAGGAGGGGAAATGGAGAAGGGAGGAGGGTAGCATTAACAAAATTAAACATGACGAGTACACTTTTTGTGACTATCGGGGAAGTCTCTCTCACCTGCTGAGAGAGATAGGATATGGCTAGATTTGTGAATGAGGCTATGCTGGCCTCGACAAAGATACTGCCAACTAAGAACCGCGCTGCGCTTGGATCCGTCTTTCCCAACGTTGTCATTGTCTCCTTGAGTTCCCTGAGACCGGCAAGGTAGAGGTTGACATCAGTGCCATCGGCCTTCTTCTCCAAGGTCTTGACGGCCTTGACGGGCCCATAACGGTTGTAGGCGAGGAAGAGCGAAGTGCCCCCAACGACAGTGGCGAACGCTTGAGAAAAACGCGCGACTTCGATGGAATCCCACCCAGACGTGACCTGGACTGCGCCCACCACTATAAAAAACCCGAGCATGCCAGACGTTTCCCACACCCGCCCGCTGGAGGAGATTCCGTGCAACTTATGATCGTTGGGCGCCGACACGTAGCTCCACATTACCATGCTATTCGCCATGAACGTCGCACTGGCAACGATGCTCTGGAGTATAATAATGGCGAACCACGTCTGTTCGAAGAGGAAAACTTGAACGAAATTCGTCAAGGCCAAGAGCAGCGCGTTGACTTTCCCAAACCCCAGTCGGTGGTCGGTGAAATCTACCACGGCACCGGCATATGGCATGAAGCAACTGGTAGAAACCCCGCCGATAACTGCCATAAACGCCAACATGCTCGATGGTTGCATCCCGTACACCTTATTGCCGCAATTGGTGTACGATCCGTTGGCATTCTGCGGACAGCCGGCCTGTTGATTGGCTATCTGCAGCACACCGAGGGATAGGAACATGAAGGAAATGAATAGAATGGAACGGCCGAATTGATTCAGGTAGAATGCCTGGTTTTCCTTGAGGGAGGAATCGTAGAGGAGGAATTGCTTTAGGCCCCTACATCGACAGCAACGCGATGATGCGTTTCCGCCTTTCTCGCCATCGACAACGATGACTCCATCGCCTACGTCCTTGTCTCCGGGAGAGGTGCATTTATCCCCATCGGTTGCCTCGACGGGTACTGCGGGTAACGGTGTTGGAGCGACGGTCATGATATTCGCCGGTGAAATGAGCTTAACTCTTTCGATATTATTATTTCCTTGCCTTGGCCGGCGTCATGCGTCTCAGTCATGTTGTGTACGTAGTGGACGTAAGTAAGTAAATGATGGAACTGAATTTTTCGTTCCCCAGAGGATAGGTCGGAATAATAGAACGTTTCTACGACAAGATGTCTCCCGGTGACACGACTAATATGACCTTCTGTCAAGTCGAGAGCGAATATTTAGCGATGGTTCTGAAGAACAAAAATAATTGGGAAAAAAATAATATTCTTTGGCATTTTTTTGTCAACTCACACCGCCAAACGAACAACATCATGTTGTTCTCATCCCGCACCCCAGTCTAACTAGTGCATCGCCCCTTGCTCGGCTGTAGGATTGAATGTCTCATAACAACGCGTATAGGCTGATCTCGCCATGATGTGAGATTCATTGTCGTCGTGTAGATCTGGCAGAATCACCGAAACTTCCAAACGCTTGGGTGGCAATTAAAAAAAAAAAACGCCCACCTGAAACACGCCGTCGAATAAAACAATCGAAATCAAACACAACAAAATGTTCGCTCGCTCTTGTGCAAGACCAACGATCACGAGTCGATGCTCGCGCCTCATTTCGCCGTCGACGTCGACGTCGACGACGACAAGGAGTGCAGGAATGAAGGATCCGACGATCGTCGTCGTCGATAATGGACGGGGACCGATATCGACGAGTTTGTCGACCGCGAACTGCACCGGTCGAAGGGCGCATTCGTCCGCCCCCCCTCACCATCTGGCGCGCAAGAACAACGGCATGGTCAACGTCCTCGTCAAGTCGACCAAGGTGCCGCGTCCGAACTTTTCGGTGCACCCGATCAAGACGAGGAATCGACTGAAGGAACGGGCGGTTCCTCCCCTCGTTCTCAAGGACGAGGTGGAGGAGAGAACGGAGGGAGGAGAGCGGCAGCAGAGTCATATTTGCTACGTGGGTAATGAGAGCATGCCCATCACGACGGAGTTGAAGATCGTCCTGTCGGAGGACGACGTTCCCCGTGGGACTTGGCCTGTCTTTCGCATGATGGTGAGCGTTTTGTGATGGGATCTCGGTTTTGGTCGTTTGTTCGCGTTTGTCAAAAAGAGGATTCTTATTAATTATTCACTGTCCCTGTTCGTTTTATCTCAACAGGATGAGAGTGGCAGCTTTCGTCGTTCGGACTCAATCCCACGAATCGCCCCGACGCCCATAATCACACCGGAAATGTACGACCTGTCCCAGCTCCGATCGTCGCTGATCTCGCGACATCCCCACTTCGCCGGACTATTCGAGTCGAGCGATTTGCTCCGGCCGTCGAAGAACGAGTATCCCGATACCAAATCGACCAACACTCTCCTTCGCGCGCATCGTCAGATGATACGGCTCCGCAAGATGGACACGATACTGCATAACGCCCAGAGACAGGGCAGGATCTCCTTCTACATGACCCATCACGGCGAGGAGGCTACACACATGGGATCGGGATCGGCGTTGAAGCCGCAAGACGTCATCCTCGCGCAGTATCGCGAGGCGGGATTGCTAATGTGGCGAGGCTTCACCCTCGAGCAGTTCTGCAACCAGTGCTTCTCGAACGACCTCGACCTCGGCAAGGGACGGCAGATGCCGGTGCACTACGGCTCGAGGGCGCTGAATTACCAAACGATAAGCAGTCCTCTCGGCACGCAGATAACCCAGGCCGTCGGGGCGGCGTACAAGTTCAAGCTCGACGCGCTTGCCAATCCCGAGAAGGAGGCGGCGATATCGATTGTATACTTTGGAGACGGAGCGGCCTCGACTGTGGACTTCCATTCGGGATGCAACTTCGCGGCGACGCTGAAGACTCCCATGATCTTCTTCTGCAGGAATAATGGTTACGCCATCTCGACTCCGGTGAAAGGTGAGAATAGAGTTGGTCGGTGTAGTGTTTGCAGTTCAACCCTTGCTTAAAACTCAAAAAAAGAAACTAATTTCGTTACTCTAATTGGATTATCTCGCTCTCCCAATGAATATCCAACCGGTATAAGATCAATATGCCGGGGATGGCATCATATCTCGTGCGCCCGGCTACGGCATGGCGGGCATACGCGTGGACGGGAACGACGTCTTCGCCGTTCACGCCGCAGTTGCCGAGGCTCGAAGGCTCGCGCTGCAAACCTCCTCGCCCGTGATGATCGAGGCGATGACGTACCGCCGAGGTCATCACTCGACGTCGGACGACTCGTCGCGATATCGCGACGCCGACGAGGTACAAAGGGCGACGGACGTGTCGGATCCGCTCGTTCGTCTCGATCGCTTCCTGAGGCGGATGGGATGGATGGACGAAAACGCCGTGGCGACTATCGAGGACGAAGAGCGCGTGGCCGTCCTTCGGGCGATGGAGGGGGCGGAGGCCCGACCGAAGCCGAGAATAGATACGATGTTCTCGGATGTGTATCATGAGAAGCCGCCTTCCCTTGTACGTCAAGAAGAGGAGCTGAGACTGACACTTCAAAGGCATGGTCTTTCATCGGGGTGAGAGCCGTTGGCGGTTAGTAAACTTTCAACATTCGTAATGGTAGGTGTAAGCGACTGATCGAGAGGCAGGAGTCAACGCATGTTCAAGCCTCAAAATAAACATCGGTCTATAAAAATTAAAGCTTGTTCGAGACAAATGATTTTTTCACAATCAGAGATAAAGACTTAATCGGCCTTGGAACTAGAGCTTGTCAGCTTCACACGGGGTGGCAGACCACTTGGACTTGGTACCACTGAAGGAGGTCTTCACAACAACGATGATTCTATCACAAAATGACAATTAATCATGTTTCAGTCAAACAACGTCGCCAACTTTCCTCCTACCAGCGGTGTAAGTTGACCGCTTCCATACGCTCAATGAACCCAGTTGATGATGTTCAACTCTTGCTTGAGACTGATTTGTGCACGGTCATCCCAATTTGTTTTGGTGTGATTGTAACGAAGAACGGAGGTATCGACTAGTTGGAGAGGGCATTTCGGGAATACATTGCTAAGGATGGAGCCTTATTCTCATTGCTGCACAGTATTTTTATTATTCTCCTTACTGTCGCCACGGTGGCCATGCTGGTCATTGTCCGTCCGGCTGGGCTTGTCTCATTCCTTGTGATAAGGAAGAACGAAGAGAACATCTGTAAAATTGGGCGTCTCGCCACCGCAATCACTGCCTTCCTTTGTGGTATTAAAGTCACGAAGAACGGAGATGTTGAAGGAAAGAGAATGGAACTGGGGTTTTGTCAGATTCTTTAAAGTTGCGCTGATGGTAATCATGGGCGCAATTACCGGGTACGTGTTTGGTGTGATAGCAACAAAGTACACTGAGACTTGAAAAAGAAGGATTGAAACAAACGGACTTCCGATGTTGGATGTATTGTACGATTTGGGTGTACCCTGAAAATGGCTGCAACTAGAAGAGATTTCATAGATCCAAGGTGCAGAGTCGCTAATTGCATAAATATATATATTTAAGGGAATCGTATTTTATGGAGCGTTCCTTACGTTTCTTCATTCACAAGCACATCTTCAGCTCCTGCAGACCATGTCTTTCCCCAATTCTTCACGATGCTCTCAACTGCCGTCGCCTTGATTGGTCTATTCCTTCGACTCTTGACGTATAACTTGACCGCCATTTCGTCCAAGCGTAACCCTTTGACATAAGAGCGGTCGTTCACCTCTTGTGCGAGCGCGTCGTCGGCGGGGGCAATCGCCATTAATTGCTCTTCCATCGATTCGACGAGCTCCCAAACATATCGCTCCTCAGTGGGGGCGACGAGATGCCACAAGTCGCCCACAATATGCTTTGTTATCCCAACGTCTCTTACACGTTTTTGTAAGACCAATATGAAATCCTCGGCATCGCTCACAGAAAATCCAGCAGCAATGCTCAATAACTCGTGAATAGTGGTGAGGATCTCAAAATCCTTCTCAATGTTCTTCTTCAACGAAGGCATTTGTGGAACAAGGCCTTCAAAGTAGTCCCTCAAGACTCTGATGTCGCCCGTCATCCGGTCAAGCGCTGTCTTGACATCGCCAAAGTAAGGCCTCTTATTATGCCGATGCTTCTCGGCCCTTTGTAGCAAACACTTGGCATAAAATATAACGGTGGCAGACATGAGACTCATCATGCTCTTGACCACCATGAAATCGTCCATGTAGTGTACTAGGTCTTCATGAAAGTCCTCCAATGTCCGTACCAACGAAATGGCAAGATCGTTGTCGACCATGGCCCCTTCCCAGTCCTCTTCGAATAAACGAATTCCGATCTCTTCCTCAATCGGGTCAAATACATAAATATGCACGCTGCGAGCCGAATAGACAGCGTCGCTGCTATAAACGCCCATCAATTCATTCGAGCTCGCCTCTAGTGTTAGAATCATATCTTCTGAAAATTCACATTGAGACATAACTTCAGAGATCATATCCTCGCACTTCTCGCTCATCCGAGTGAAGTCATTTGATGCTGCACAACACGTTTCCAGATCCTGTAGAAAATTATTCCGTGCATGAACCTGCTTCGAGCGCATGTGCGAGAGGATGATACAAACTGCCAGGATGAGGGCGTCGGATTTCTTTGATAGCCTTTCCCTGATAGTGCGAAGCTGAACGTTACAGAAGGAAAATACATCTTCACAAAGTGATGTGGTGAGTTTGCCCTCGGCTGATTGATTCTTGACAGCCTCCGATCTGCGTTCAGTTAAAAATAGGATGGATGACAAACGAAAACGATGTAATGTTCCACGTTAGAATACAATAGCATCCAGATAACATTGTTTTTCGTGCGTGATGGCATTACTCACCCATAGACCTACGTCGCGTAGCAAAAGGGTGAATGACGGACAAAAACGTATGTTCCGCGTGAGATTACAAATAGCACACAAATATTATTGTTTTCCGTACTTGAGGCATTACTCACCTTATCCAGCCATTCGTCGGTCTGACTTCTCGTTCGAACCAAAAACTCTTCCTGCGCCAGCCGGTGAACTTCCCACAGCATATTATTCACCCAAGCGAGACTTTCTCTGGCATTTTTCATATTCACGGTCCTCTTGTCTCCCGCGAACAGCTCAGGGCGTTCTTCGAAGTAAGTCTTCTTCATGTTGCGCATTGAAGCAACCTCAGGGAAAGTCTCTTCGATCGTTTCACGGAAGTACTCTACCCAAGCCACTAATTCGAGTAATTGAGTGATGGTCAGGTCTGGAAGATTTTGGCCGTCGGGGCCGCCGATTTGCTGTACAATGTGATTGGAGCATACGTGAGCAACGCATGAACTCCAAAGCGCTTCAACGTGCCAATGGGGGGCAAAACACGGAGACATCTGATGCTTCACGATATCAATCTCCGTCACGAGCTCTGTCGCTGCTTTCAGTATGGCTGTGAATCCAACATTGGCAGCGTCTTCTTCCTCTGCCAGGTCGGCAGCCTATGAGTACAAGAAAAGTGAATGTGGTAATTTAGTACAAACAAAAAAAGCACAATACCGCGAAAATTCACGCAACGGCAATGAAACGCATCCAATGGGTAACGTACATGCTCGTGCACTCCCCGGAACATATCTACGCCCCTCAACTCAAAGTCCTGATATAATTGCTCCAAAGCTGCGGCCCTCATGTTAGTAAATCGTAACCTGTTATCTCCACCGCCACGACCTATCCTCTTTCTCTCGAACGTTTCCGCCGCTCGTTCGTACACCTCCACAGCCTCGACCAAAGCCACCATCCCTGACGGATTATTGATCGACAATTCGAACGCGGTGCCAATACCCGAGATTATGCGCATGCGTATCTCATCTCCCAGCTCCCACACATTCTGAACGTGAGCTTCAAGGAAGCTGTCGACAACGGCGTCGTTAAAGTTGTGCGCGCCCGACTTCATGCTGTCCTCTGCCTCGACGAGCATCACCTCGAGCTCGACGTGTTCCATTGACACGTTGCGTATCGTACTCCATTCCTCGGCCGTCCACTCCCCGCTGTGCAGGTCATCGCGTAGACGCTCGCATGTCAAGGGGATGTGGCTGAAGAAGTCGAGCTCCCGGAAGCATCGGTTTATGTTCCGTCGTGCATTGATGGCTTTTCGCAGGTAGGGGTACTTGGCCAACAGGAATTCATCGCGGCTCGATGAGTTGTTCTGTCCGTCGGATATGTATGTTGTCAGCTCCCGCAGTCTGCCGATGTCTTCCTTGGCGGCTACGACGGCGTTCACTAGCTCCTGCACCTCCAAGCCACTCGCCGCCACGCCGTCGTTCAAACGCGCGTTTATTATGGACAGGTCGCGCTGGATCAAGGCGCGCAATTTGTTAGTCTCCTTGTCTATCTTCAGATCGGCACCCTGGACCCCCACGAGGAAGCCGTGTGCGCCTATTTCCTGCCCCTCGCTTGTCTTTTCGGACATGATCGTGGCGCTGGACGACATCTTCTGCTGCGGGGTGGGCACCATGGCGCCGTTGACGAGCAGTTCGTCGATCAGGCCCGCGTCGAACAGCCAGGTGGAGACTATGTTGATGGCGCGCTCCTCCGCCTTCTTCTCAAATTCGATGAGGGGCAAGTCGACCACCGCCTCTTTGATGCTCGGCAGCTCCTCGGGACGTTCGTAATTGACGGCCGCGCCATTGCCGCCTCCTCCCCCCCCGTTCATCATTCTCCCACCCCCTCCGCCCTCATGCCCCCGGCCATGTGCCCTCCTCGAACGGTCGTCCTTCTTCTCGTCGTCATCCCCGCCACTCGCGTACCCCGTCAGTCCTCCCCCTCCACCCCTGTTGTTGTCATACTCGCCATATTCCGACGCGGCGCGACTGGCCAGCTCCTCGTACATCGCCTCCTGCACCTCGTGATAATTATCGAACGGCCATGGCGTGACGAAGGATTTACACTTCTTCTTGGCCCTCGGCCTCCTGGACTTCGTCCTCGCGTCCGCCGTCGGTGTCACCGCCGTCGTTGTCTTCCCCCCTACGAGGTGCTGCAGTTGCATCTTCCGTTCAAGGTCGCCACCCACCCCGGACGCTCCCGCCCTCACGCCGTTTCCGCCGTCAACGCCGACGGGATCCTCGTCGATGCCATCCCCCCCCCTGCCCCTCGACGGATTGTTCCCCCCCTCGTCCTCCTTCTTGTTCAGGCGAAGCCACGATGCCAATCCCGCCGCGTTGCTGCTCGTGCTCCCAGCACCGATTGCGGACGTCGCCCTCCTCTCCGCGCCACTCCCGCCCCCGCCCGCGTTCCTCGCGCTACCGAATGAAGACGGCGACGGCGTCGCCAGTGGCGACGGCAATCCCGATGACGAAGGCGCCGATACCGGCCTTCCGATGGCGGGTGACGATGACGATATCGCGTTGTCGCCTCCGTCGAAGGGATTGCCTCCTGTCCCCGCCCCCGTCGATGGCGCCGATCGCGGCACCGCCGATATGCGCGAGGTCAACACGCGCGGGGGCAAAGAGCTCCGCTTCGCGTCGATCTCCCTCCTCCTCCTCGCCGCGTCGTCGTCTCCGTCGTCGTCACCGTCGTCGTCCTCGAATGGATTGCTCGCGGAAGTCGTCGATGTCGGGGGTGGGACGACGATGGGTCGGGGCGGAGGGGGGGGGGGGATGGCCGCGATCGCCTCGCGATTGTCGGCGACTTCTCTGAGGTCGACCTGTTCAACGATGGCGGACGGGGTGGCGGGGGAGGCGGAGGCGGAGGCGGAGGCGCGACCCTTCCCCCACCCCTGGACCTACCCCCTCCTCCCCCCCCCCCGTCGTCGTCATCGTCGAACGGATTCGCGGCCGATCTCGACAATGGGCCGGCAGCGGGTACATCGTCGTGTTCCTCGTCATGATCATTGTCGTCGCCTCCGAAGGGATTCCTCCCGGCGCCCCCCGGCGCGGACGTGGCACCTCGCGAAGATGGCATCGCCTGCGACGGTCGCCTCCCCGCGGCGGGTGCATCGTCGTCGCCAAACGGATTCTTCCCTCGATCGTACCCACCGTCGTCGTCGACGTCGTCGTCGTCGTCGAACGGATTGGCTTTGATCGAAGCAGTCGGCGTAGTCGTCGGAGCGGGCGTCTTCCTTCGCGAGAATGCCGCGAGGCCCGCGTCGTCGTCGTCATCGTCGTCGTCGAACGGATTGGGATTGCCGCCCCCGCCTCCCCCGCCGCCGCCTCCACCACCACCACCAACTGATCGGGAGGCGTAATACTCCGCCCGGACGGCCGCGGCGTCGGTCCCGCCGACGTCGCCCGACGACGACGACGACGAATCGCCGCCGCGCGTCCCGGCGTCGACGCCCCCCCCGAAGGGACTCCCGAGCTTGAGCTTGCTCCGTATATTCAACTTCACCATATTATGTTCGGGTCCCCCTCCACACGTAAGAGAACGCTATGCCTATCTCCCTCTTCTTCCCTCCGTTCTCCGTTGCAAGAGTCAATGGCGTCCGGCCAGCCCCCATTAATTTGCACAGCGATGATGGCGCTGTGAGTGTGTGAAGGTGCACCCTGAGGGTTATTTTTCCGTTAGGTGATCGTACGTAGAGTTTGGTAATTTTCAGGTAGATACGATACCAGGATACATTATGGAGGAGATAGAGGGGAGGGGAGGCGAGGCAGCGAAGGGATCAAGGTGCGTCATTTGATAGAGAGATCATCATCGGGAATAGATGTTTTTCTCCGCGGGTCGGCTGGGTCTCTAAGATCAGCGAAACTTATTTCCGTGCACTCTCACCTTATCATTTTCTCGTGATGCTGATGATGAAAAGTGAGTAGTACACGCATGGGGTCTTGTAATGTTATCTGTGAATTGCTACAAATTACATTATATACATTTAGTTGACAGTTAAACCCAGGTGCCGGTCATTTCTTGAGCCATCCCTTCGTCTCCTTCGTCGCTTTGGGCTTGGGTACTTCCACTTCCATTATTAGTTCAACATCTTCACCCTCGTCGTCGTTCAGCAAACCGGCCTCGTCCTCCTTGCCATCATCCACGAGAACACCCGATTCCTTCAACACTTTATTATTCAGCGGAGTCTTCCAAACATTCACGACATACTTCTTCTCGAACACTTTCCTCTTAACCTCGTCGATGTTCACGGTTCCGTCGTCCAATCCGCCGGTAACGACAAGGTACCTCCGTCCAGGTCGTAGCCTCTCCGTCTTATTGAACACCCCGTTGGGCTTATCCTTCAATATCATATCCGAGACGGCATGCGCGCGCGTGGACATGACGGCACCCGCCGCGATGGCAGTCGAGTCGATCACGACGCCGCCAACGACCATCCCGCTAACCAACGGCGCGAGCGCGACGCTCGGACCCACGAGCATCCCCGCCGATATCGCCGTGGCAAAACAACCCGCGATGAACGCCGCGGGTACGGCCGTGACCTTGATGAGATTCGTCGTCGAATCCCTCGACGATGGGAGGTTGTTCTCCTCACCGACGACGGCGTGGACTCGGTAGGGCAGTAGGGGGAAACCCCCCGTCTGACGCACGGTCATGCTCACGGCCTCGCCCGGTCGTAGGACTTGGCAGTTGTAGAAGATGCCGCGTTCCTGAAAGACTACCATGGAGTGATTCGAGGCGTTGAGTATCGTGGGCGAATGCTCGGGGAGGTCGGGCGATCGCTCCTTCTCGACTTTTACCACGCTGCCGTTGCTTTTGGATGTCATCGTCATCGCCATTTCTCTCGGTGATCCGCGCCAACTGATGGCGGGCCTTTGCTGTATTAGGCCGAACCGACCCTCCGAGGAGTAGATAGTACGATGGTAGATATTTCGGATCAGTCCACCATCGCGGCGGGGTCAGTCGGCTCTCCGATGTCCATTTTGTGCCATCAGAGTGCGTTGGGTTGGGACGAGCCGTATTCTGAGAGACCTGTCGCATCGTATCGTAAGCCAATACGATGCCAATACAAATTACGATAGTACTGAATACGATCAAAAATACAAGAGACAAAAAATCGTACGAAAGGAGAGAAACAAGAATTTCGCTTCCCTTTCTCTTTTGAAAATCGGTCCCTAAAACGGTGGTTTTGCTGAATTCAGCTAGTTAACATACCTAATTGTAAAATGTCATAACTCCGTGGGTACAGGTCCCATCCAAGAAAGTAGATAGCATGCGGAATCTGCATAACAAGACGCGTCAAATGGTATATGAATTGCCTAAGTAAAAAATGACCGCAAATAGGTCCTACGACAGGGTTTTAGTTTATGTATTAGTTATGAAAAATC
>JALLBA010000180.1:0-25276 GCA_036939675.1 Cyclostephanos invisitatus | reverse complement strand
GAAAATTTTATAGATCCATTTTTGGCTCTTGTGAGGTCATCGTCGTCGTCATCGTTGTTGTTGTTGTTGTCGTCGTCGTCATCATCATCATCGTTGTCATCGTTGCCATCGTCTTTGTCGTCATCGTCGTTGTTGGCGTCATTCTCCCCTTTTTCCAAGACATTGCATCCTTTTTCTTGGGCACGCCGGGGGAGGGGCTGGATGCAAGGATGAATATGACAATGAAAACAACACCTTTGTTGATGCGTGTCTGTGAGGGTGATTGGGGTCTCGTCCATTGTTGCTATTGCGGACAAGGCCCTGGTGGTCGTCCTGGAGGACATCGTGACGACGAAGCGGAGCAAAGAGTATTGCCCTGGCGAGGTCGACGAACTAAAAAAACGCTACTTTAGAAATAAAATGAGCACAGAATCCTACGCAGCCCTCTAACCCTAAACCTACCCTCAACTCTACTGTAGATACCCCACAGAACTCCCATCTGCCATTTATTAGTGCATGCTCTAGTGACTGAAAAGTGCATGTTGTGACTGAATTTGTTAGGGGGTTGTTAGTGGTCTTTGTGCATGAATGTCATGCACAACGCCGTGTGCGCATGTCACAACATGCACTTTTCACCTCTCTCTACTCTGTAGGAGGACCCTCTCACACCACCATCCACCCCATCCACACCACGCGCCACCCAGAACCCAGGACCATGACGTCCAAAATCATGGTCCTTCGCCAAGGCGGAAGGAATGTCACTAAGTCGTGGCGATCGATCCTCAACAACTACACCGACATCATCCCCCCATATTCGTCGTCGCGCTCGTCATCAGTCCATCATGGATATCGTACCACGTCCACCTTCAGGCCACGACGCACGCCTCCCCCCTCCGTCGCCGGCGTGAGCCTTAGGCCTCGATCCGATCCCCTCGCTCCTCCCCCCCGTCCTCCTCATTCCTCCCCCATCGCGTCATCCGCCATCAAATCGTCGTCCGGCGGTCTTCGTGCCGGCATCAGGGGGGGAGAGAAGGAGGACGACGGATCGTGGATCTCGCCCCACCACAAGGATTACTACGGCCGCATCGACTCGACGACGATGGACCATCCCTACCTGATGCACGGCGATCCGCACATGCCGATATCCAAATATTCGCGAGGGGACGGTAAAGTGGTGTTGAATCCGAGGGGGGGGGTGGCGTGGGAGGAAGAGGGGGGGGATAGGGATGAGAAGGGGGTGTATCCCCAAGACGACGAAGATGAAGATGACGACGACGACGTCGACGGCCTCGAGAGGGAATATGGATCCGATGCCGCCGATGCGATACGATCGCATTTGAGCGCGTTCCGTTCCCGGATGATGGGTTCTTCCTCCACTGCCCCCTCTTCCGGTAGCGGGGCTCGTTACTACTCCCCCCTCGACGACGTGGAGGAACGATTCCGATCCCTCGATCGTCTCACGGCCGCGACCGGATCGACTCAGGATTTGGCGTTGAAGCGCAGGGCCAGAACGGAGGGTCGGGAATATTACAGGTCGGGGGACGTCGTGCCATTGCGCAGGAATGCCGGAAGCGCGAAGGGGGGGAGTGTGGACGACGTCGTCGGATCGACGTTCGACGACGACGACGACGTGGGTGACGGGAAGGTCGCGGGCAAGATCGGACGCGACGTCATGGATGCGGAATTCGGACACGGACGCGGATACGACGCGACGAGCGTCTTCGGGAAGGGTGCATCCGTCACCTACCCCTACGGGAAGGACCTGCCGTCGCCGACGTACCATCCCGACTTCCCACTCGGGAGCAACGTGGGGAATAACCCGAACGATGTCGACGAGGAACCGTGGATGCACGAATTGAATAAATTGATATACGAGGAGCAGTACACCGAGATGGAATTGGGCGAGATCGACGAGACGTACACGCCTGTGAATGTACAAAAGGAGGACATGGACAGGTACATGAAGGAGAAGGAAAGGACGAAGAAGTACAACATGCTGGAGAGGGAGGACGAGCACGAGAAGGATAGGGAGGAGAAGCCTGATGAGATATTGGAGATGATAAAGAACGGAGACGATCCGAATCAGGAAGCATTCGGTCCATGGTATGTTAATGTTCTCTTCGTGTGACGTCTCCTTCTTCTTCGCCTTCGTTCACCTCCCCCCTCAATAATGCCCACCCTGCTTTGTGAATATCTCTAGGGGTGAGTGCACGATCAAGGTGGATCGAGTTCAGAAGCCGGAACGGGGTGGCACCACCGTCAGGTATCGCGCCCTCGTAATCGGCGGGAATGGGAACGGTGCCGCGGGCTTTGGGATTGGCAAGGCGCTTTCCCCCAACGAGGCCATCGTCAAGGCTTGCAAGCATTGCAAACGCAACGTCTTCTACGTCGATCGGTACCTCAACTCCGGTTTGAGTTATGATTTGGCCGGGAAGCACAACTCGTGCCGGGTCCGGCTCAGGGCCGTCAGCCCGGACTACGGATTGCACGGGCATCCGCTGATTGTCGAGATACTGAAATACGCCGGAATCTCCGATGCCACCGGTAAGAGTCACGGTAATCGAAATCCGGTAAGTTAGAGGACGCGGCTTGCCCCGGCACGACTCCGTATCCATTCTCTCTCGAGGTAGGCACCCTTTTCACACTCGTTTTCATCCGACCCTTTCCCCTCGTCCTCGACGACGGACGTTTCGTCTACCTTCGACCATGAAATGAAACGAAGTACAATGTTGTGTACGCCACATTCAAGGCACTGATGACGCACGAGAGTTTGGAGGAGATTGCGATGAAGAGGGGAAAGAAGTTGTTGAACCTTCAAAGGGCGAGGAGATTAGGAGTTTAGCTCGGTGTACACATGAGCTTATGAAATGAATTTAACTAGGAGAGGTCAACACATATTCCTTAAACCCACATTAGATAAGTTGCTGCATGCTCCCAACAGAGCGGCGAGGTCAATCCTCGTTGCATCGATTCAGTCTCACTCGCTCCAACATATGCAAACCGTAGATAAACTTCTCGGGCCGATCTCTCTTTTAACTAAACACATCGAAACTTTATCTCTTCACTGCTTGCCTCTGCTGCTTCGCCTAGGAGAAATCGCTGCAGCTTCCTTGGCTTCAGCCGACATCGCCTTGAGGGCCTTGGAGAAATTCTCTTGAGCGCAATCGGCTTCGTGCGTGGCGAAAGACTTGGCACTGGCAGCCTTTCTGGTTGCGCGTGCGTCGTTCCACGCCTTTGCCTTTGCCAAAGCGTCAACCTTAGCCTCTTCTTTGCCCCTCGCGATGTTGAAAATTGGCTCGTTTGTGAAGTTCTTGCTTGTGCGCGATTCTTTCCACGCCTTTGCCTTTGCCAGCGCTTCGGCCTTGGCCTCTTCTTTGCCCCTATTGACGGACGAGAGGGCGGTGGCGTCGGTCTTGGGCACAATCACGTTGGCGCTATTTTCGTCAGAAGTCGACCCGCTTGGTTTCTTCTTTTTGGGTGATACTTTCACCTTTTTAACAAAGAGGTCGCACAGGTCATCGATGTCACTGGGCTTGACCTTTTGGGGTGTAATCGACCCACGGAGCACTAGCTCTTGAGGGGCATGACGAATGCTTCGGAGTACCCGAGTGGATTTTCCTTAGATGATTTTTTCGAACAAGCGGTAAGGAAAGGACTGTCAGGTAAAGATTCATGCACATAATAGTTGCACTTACCGTTAACGTCGACCGCAGTCTCGTAGCGGCCACTCAGCTTCGACGCAACGACGGGGCTTAGAACCGAATGAACAGTATCGAAGTAAGACATGATATCGGTGCTTCGTTTGGAAGGCAACATGAAAGTTATGACGACATGGTTTGGGTTTCACTCGAAAAATCCAAAATCTGTTGCGCATTATCGTGTAGCCGGGTACGACGAATATTGGCGAAAGATGGACTGCGACTGAATTTGAGCGTACTTTCCGTTACTTTCTTGGACCTTTTGAAATCAGCGAAAAAGAAGACTAGCAATAGTCGACGCAGTAATACACATATTGTTGGAAGAGGGAGGCGGATGCAAGTCCTGATCGCTGCCAATGATGTTATGAAGATACGACCCCTCTAGAAGCGGACAGACAAAAAAATGACTCGCGGCCGATGTTGTCGAAGCATCAGATCAACTTTTTCTATGGAGGTCTATGTCGAAAAGGCTCAAACACGCGGATCTTAGAGGAAAAGCGTACCCGGGTGCAAACTCACTCCCAACGCCATCAATTCTGTGCGCAGAGTCCTACCATATCTTCTACCAGTGAGGCATCCCGGTCATGTGCTGGCAACAAGGAGAAATTTTCAGGCCCTACGACAACGTCCAATTTGCATCTTGGGTCAAATCAAAAAATGTGACCTAACTTAACCTTAAGTCATCCATATTAAGCTCAATAATCTCATCAACGCTAACACTCACTGGACAAAAGTAAGCACACATCATTTTCCTGCTCTCTGATAACATTTCTCTTATCGCACAACGAAAAATACAAGCGTTCGCCATCCATCTCAATCAATCACGATGCTCACACACGCTTAGGCATTGAGTTTATTCATCTCCACCAACTTTGCCAGGCAGTCATCCACGTCCATGTCTTCCAGGGCATCGAACACGCTTCCCTTCGACCCACCGGGCAAGGTGACACGCGGATCGACCGACCAATCCGCGATCGTCACTTTGGACAGACCGGAGCCGATGAGCGCCTTACCGAATGCATCCGTTTCCGCCGAGGCCCCGAGCCAGTTGCTGATGACATTGATCAAATAAAAAGTTTGCGATTGGATCGTCGTTGGGAATATTTCGAAAAGGCTATACCAAAACAACGTTTTTCACTAACCATTTCTCCGCAAGACCCTCGAAAGGAGAGGCAGAGGCGTGGACGCCATTATCTCCCTTGTTCGGGACGGAGGTAAGTCCAAGATCCTTGTAGCTGAGGTGACAAAAAGTCACAAAACCGTTAAAGGACCAGGGAATTTTTTTCCCAAGGAGTAAAAAAAGTCAGCGCAACATGTGTTAACAATAACATGAATCACACGACGACGTACTTATCAAGGATGGCCTTCCGAATGGATCCCTCTGGACCATCCTTCGGATCAGTCGGTCCGAGGAGTTCGCCCCTGAACGATGCCCAGCTCAACTTCTTCGGATCCCACTGCACCTCGTAACAGTGGATGCTCATGTCCTCGCCAACGAACTTGGACCTCATCACCATGAAGAACGCGTTGAACACGTACAGCGGACTCTGATCCTTGACGGATACCAAACCGCAATAAAATCCTCCCCCGAATTTGACCACCTTGGCGGCTTGCCACGCGGCATCGAGCTCCTCTGCGTCGCACCCGAAACGCTTGCACGCCTCCATGGCATTGGCGGCACGTGACTCCTTCAGTACGTCCGACCACTTCTCCCCGAAGGATTCCTCGAACTTATCCTCCGGAACAGGTATCTCGCTCGCGGGTAGGATTGTCGCCTTGCTCGCGATGGCGTAGTAATGCTGATCGATGAGCTTCCTCTCGTCGATGGTCTTGCCGTTGATGTCCGATTCGGAGAGGATCTCGATGCCCTTCGCCAGGAGTTTCTCGCGTACCATATCCTGTGTCGCCTCGGTATTCGCGTGGGGCTTCACGAAGACGAATGCCGAGTTTTTCAAGGCGCATGATTCGCTCGTGCCGCTGGCGGCAGCCTTGGTGGAGAAGATGGAGGCACCCGCGGTGCATGCGAAGAGGACGTATTCCATGAGAGACATGTTGTTTTTGTATTGTGAATCTTCGTTCGGTTGTATCGTAGTATGGTGTATGTGTATTGTAACCGTTAAAAGGGTCGGTCGGCGCGTCGGCTCGGTGGGACGGCGGGGTGGCGTGGGTTGAGTTGTTTTTTGGTTTCTTGCTATTCTACGTGGGAGTTTGTTACCAAGAGTCTGAGGAACTCTGTATGCGATGCAGCACAGACGATGCAGAGTCAGCCGGCCCCGCCATAACTATCGGTCTGTCCTTATGATGTGAACAACTTCTTCTTTTGTGACACTTCCCTTCCTCCTCGGCAGCGGCGAATCGCAGGCGACATAAACACCCCATCATCTCGAACCGAACCGCCGCCGTTCGAGCCAGCAGCAATCCAAACGGGAGTCGCCGCACGCCCGTCCCCCGGGGAGGATTACAATTCCACACGCGTTGGGTTTGAACCCTTCTCTTTTCCTCTCAAATTTCATCCCACCCACCCCCCGAACGTGGATATTATTACGATACGTCGAATCGATCAGAGGTGGGGGAGGAAAAGTAAAGGCGGTCGAAAAAATAAAAACCGGTCGACGGAAAATAATATCAAATGTCTACCATCGGCGGCATCGGCGCCTTCGCCTCGGAGACGGCGTCGGGCATGACCGGCCCCGCCCCGGGCATGCTGGGGGAGCGCGAGGTGGTACGAAACACGGGGAAGCAGGCGATAGTATCGTTCCTAGAATCGCAGACGTGCTACTCGGTGCTTAGATCGAGCGGAAAGGTCGTGGTGTTCGACACGAGGATACCGATCCAGTTGGCATTTTACGCTTTGGTGGAACACGGTGAGAGAGACGCCCTGATATTGCTACGTAATATCAGGGGATGGATGGATCTCCTTTGTTTTGCGCGTCTCTCCTCCGGAAGTGCGAGTACTGGAGGGAGGGGGGCGTAGGGAAGGTGGAGGGGGTGAAAAATCAAGGGATTCATTTCATTAACGAGGCTGAGTTTGTTTCCAGAAGTGTTTGGTAAACTCCATGACGAATCGATCCCCTCGAGCAGTGTCTAGGGCCATGGATGACGCATAAGAGTAATTCACTCTTGAACAATCGCCAACGCTGTGCATGCCCCCAACAATTATACCAACATTACCCTCATGCTAAATTTCATCATTTTTTCTCCTCTTCCGCCTCGCGTTTTTCACGCAGACATGCAAGCGGCTCCACTATGGGATCCCAAGAGGTGTCAGTTCGTCGGCATACTCACCGTCACGGATTTCATAGACGTACTTCGATACTACCGCGAGACCGGCGCGGACGTACTAACGCTGGCCTCGCGTAGCATCGCGGACATACTCGCCGATGAGGGGATACTGAGCACGGTGCTGAAAAAGAACCCCCCTAGACGATATCTATCCTCCATCGAGGGGGGGGGGACGGGGGCGGATCAGCATTCCTTCTTCCTATCGGTGGATGCCGATGCGAATCTCGATCGGGCGTGCCACCTCCTGCACGACCAGACGATGGACTTTTTGCCCGTCATGCTCCCCTCGGACATGCGCGTCCTCGCCACAATCACGTACACGTGCGTATTGGAGCACCTCGTGAGTAATTTCCGCGAACAAAGGCGCTTGTTCGATGACACCATCTACGACCTCGGGATCGGAACCTATGGGGAAGACGTGGTGGTGGCGTATCACAATCAGACATTGCACGAAGTACTGCATACTTTGCACCTTCACGGCCTCAGCGCCGTCCCCGTGATCGACGAAAGTACGAAAAAAATCAAGGGGGTATACTCGAGGAGTGATATAACCTTTCTCACAAAGGCTAGCGATGCGGAAGATGCAGTATCGAACCTGAATCTCACCCTTGACGTCCTCATGGCACAGCAAAGAACCGACGTTACGACGCCGGATGCGCTTCACACATGCTCGACGCGGCACACGCTGCAATACGTCTTTGAATACTTCGCGCAATGGAAATTCAATCGATTGATTTGTGTGGACGACGAGGAGAGAGTCGTTGGAGTCGTAAGCGCAAGGGATTTAGTTGCGTACTTCTTGTGAGAAGAGGATTGGAGAGACAAAAAAAAGGGATGCACCTCGTAAGAATCATTCTTGGGACGTTACACGCGGCGGGCGGGACATATTTTTGACAAACCGTATTTTATTAATAGAAATAAAGATAGTTGCAATTTAAGTGACGGTGTTTATGTAAAATATCTAGAACCACCCTACATCTAAAGGACATTTCATTGCTCATGACGGAGTTGCGTAAGTTAAACAACATACATGTGAAATACTCGACATGGCTAATGCCGAAAGTACGATAAAACCCGACGCAGACTCAACCGCCTCCTTGAATTCTCGTCCATTTTAGAGATGGATCGTCCGCCCATCTTGCCCAGCCACGACTCTGATGCACAACACCACGACACAGTGGGGTAAAAAAAATTGAAATTAGCATTATTTTCCCTTTTCCGCATAATATTTTACCAGCAGGCGAAATAATATATAACGAAAGACGATCAATGACAAGGGCGTTGCCTTCCCCCATCATCAGTAATTCGTATCGTAAAACGCCTGCTTCGTTCTCACCCAATCCGTGCCACTGCCGTTGCGATTATCCCTCTTAGGGTTCAAGTCCTTCCCATCGCCGTGCAGGTATTCCTGCTCGGCCCTGACCCACCTCTCCCCGGCCGCGGCGGCGGCGGCGGCGGCGGAGAAGGGAGCGGGCACGACATCGCCGTACTCGATCGGATCGCCGACGGACGGCACATCGATGCCGGGGACGAGGTCGACCATCGCATCGCTGCCGCCGCCGCCTTCTACGCCGCCCATGCCCTCCAAGCGCATCACCTTGTCCTCCAACATTTTCACCTTGCGTTCCAACTCCTCCATCTTCGGCACCAACGACCCCCAGGCCCTCTCCGAGTATTTCCCCAGTACGTCGACCTCGACGTTCACGCTATCCCCCACGACCTTATCGGGTAATATGATCTTCTTCTGCGTGTATTCCACGAGCATGAATGTGAACCATCCGTCGTCGTCCTCTTCCGCAGTGCCCGAAGGAGACGACGACGGACCGCGGCCGCGGCCGACGTCGCAAACCGTGAGTGACGTACCGTCGATCGCGACGAAGCCCTTGGGCACGACGTAACGCATGTGCTCGTTCGATAGCGATACCTTGTAGAAGAGGGAATTCTCGTCGAACCACCTATCGATAATTGTACCGACGCCATCGACGTGACCCTGGACGAAGTGACCGGAATTCCTACCCCCGATCTCCGACGCCCGCTCGAGGTTGACCTTGCGACGAGGGGGGAGGACGCCCTCCCCCTCCTTTCCCTCCCCCTCCTTCCCCCCATGTACGACGTACGATCCTAGGTCCGTCCTCCTTAACGTCTCCGGGGCCAATCCCACGCGGAACGTCATATTCTCGTAATCGAGTTCCGTCGCCGTGAGACACGCGCCGTTGACGCATATGGAACAGCCCAGGTAGGCGCCGTCCATAACGACGTTGCCGGATATGACCATTTCGGTACCGGAGCCGATCGTACCGTCCCATAATACCATATCGTCCTTGGTCTCGAAGGATACGATTTCTCCCACCTCCTCGATTATGCCGGTGAACATCCCGCGCGCCGACGAGGACGCGGGTCTCGATGACTTCACGGTCGATGACGACGTCGACGTCGACGTCGACGTCTCGGTGGGGCACGTCGAACGACGACGACCACGGCCGACGCCGACGACGCCGACTGCGGCGAGACTCGGCGGCGGCGGGGGAGACGGTACGAATCCCCGTCCCGTCGGGACGAGTAGGGCCGCGGCGGTCGCGATGGCGACGACGAGGAACGGCGGCGATGTCATTTTCACAGAAGAGAGGGGGAGAGTGATGATGCGTGCGACTTGTGAGTGTATTGAAAGAGGGTCAGCATTAGAGCTACGATAATCAAAGACAAATAAATATGAAAATATCAACATCAGTTATTAGTAAGGATATGGTATTTACATATTACCAAGTTCATATTAGTACCTAGGTAGATACATGAGTGGTGATATTCTACTACACTGTAGTAGCCCTAATGTTTCTCGAGAGAAGGGAGCTCTCCACGTGGAGGAGCTCGTTGAATCACCCGACCTTTCCGTCTCGCCTCCCGCAGCTCACTTCACAATATTCCCCGACCAAAGCCACCTGCCACCCTCCCCCCCCCCCCTTCGCGCCCATCCGCATTCCACCGCCATGAAGACGATGCCCACCACGATCCTATGCTGCATGGCATCATCGCTCCTTATCGGGCCGATCAATGCCTTCACGACCGTCGATCCATCGCGATTGGCGTCGACACCGTACTACCGACGCGACGCATCCATCGCAGTTAACGTGCGTCGTCGTCAATCCTCCTCCTCCCCCGGATCGATCGTCGTCGCGACCGGTAGCAGTACGATCCCATACCCCCCCCTCCGGACCACCACGTCGTCATTGCATCTCGACGTTGCATCGTCGACTCCCGACCTTTCCATAGTCGCATTGGTCGCGGGACAGGAGAATTACGGCCTCGGGATCGTATCGCTCATCGAGGCGATATGGTCCTTCGTACAATCCCCGTCGATGTCGCACGCGAGGGTATTATTGCCGGCGAGTATCGCATGCTTCGTATTATTCGTCATCTCCGGACCGATGATAACCAGCGGCGATGCGAATACCGTGGCGCTGGGTCTCGAGATATCCACGGTCGTATCGATCATGTTGGGCGCGAGGTACGTCGCTCGTCTCCTCNGAGGGTGGGGGCACCTTTTTTTCATTTTTTTTTTTTTTTTTTATACTCGTCATGCCTCCCCTTTTCCATCCCGTGAACGGCGACGACCACGACATGCGTTCCACGTGCGATGGGAGAGAGAGAGAGCATGATTCCTAAAACGCCCTCGACGCACGGACCATTCACGCAAACACCTCTCCCCGCCCCACTCACCTCCTCCCCCCATATTGTTACTCACTCATCTCTTGATATGATATTTTTGGTCCCCACACACCACCACCACCACCACCACGCCAGTTACGTCGCTCGTCTCCTCGCGCCCTACTCGCCATCCGCGAAGGAGGCGGCATTCGCGGGATTGTTAATCGCGATTGCCGGTTTCTTCAGCTTCTCGCAGAATCTGGTGGTCGACGGCTTCGTCACGTTGCCGACGTTGCCATCGTTGCCGTTGCCGGAGATGCCGTTGGGACTCGGCGAGAGTATAGACACGGACAGATATTGAGGAGAGAAAGGAATTCGTGATATTATGGGAAGATCGATGATAGAGAGAGAGAGAAGTTGCACGAGAGGGGAGAGGAACGGGGTGGAATACGTCGGAACGCAGAAACGGCGCTTGTCCTGCTTGAAAGCGGATTGCTCTCGGGAGCCTCACTATGGGGAGAGGAGCGTTTATTTCGTGGGGAATCAGGGGGGAATGTATCAAACACACGTTTACGCTCGATGGAGGGTTAAGGAATAAACACGATTTATCAACAGACTCAGTTACTTATCATTGATGTCCAAAACGCGTTACTTTATATTATTCGCTGCATTAATAGTTAAAAATGATAGGCTTAAGTGTAAGCGTAGTTGCAGGTGTGTCAACCAGCAGGCCCCACACATTGAGTCTGATACCCAAAATTTGTAATCACAGATCATCACGGGGAGTATTTGTTGTACTGGGCCTAGAACAATTCATCTGTCAAACATTGTCATTGTCACGGTGTATGTGTATATTTCCCTCCCGACTGAGATGTGCAGTCCCACATCAAGACCTAAAAATGTTGAATGAGAAACATTAATATTTGATATTTAGGATTGTATGACTTAGAAGCAGAAGTCGTCCAAGTATCTTCAGTCAAAGTCAAAGGACTTCATAAAAAAGAATGCTATTCAATGTGCAATCAGAACTTCTTATTGCTGAATCTGGTACATTTATATCACAGAAGTATTAATAAATATTCCACAACAGCACCTTGTAGCAACATGGGAAACAGTAACAGGCAGGAGTCTAGACAGTGTGGCAGCGGTGTCCTTTATTTCGTAAGCATCTGGATTATTCCGAGGACGAGGAGGACAAAGAGCAGTGAAGAGATAAGGCCACATCATAAGTGCAACCATTGCATTGCCCCCTTAATTTTCTCATTTTAAAGCAACATTTCTACTTACATATACAATACACAGATGTTTGCAGAGAAAAAGAGCAAGTGTCTATCAGATCAGGCTGTGATTTTGTTGAGCAATAGACACACAGGTACGCAATATAGAACATGATTGGGATCAGGTTTTTAATTTTTAATTTTAAGCAGGCGTCTTCTGTGTGTTCACCTTTATTTCAAGTTTTTGTTGCAAATTTGCAAGGGCAAGGTCATTTATGCAGATAGACAGAGTTCATGGACACTTTTTTGGGAGTGCATACTAAGATTGCACAGTAGGGACCAAACATCCAGTGTTAGACAGAGTTGATGGACACTTTTTGAGAGAGCGTTTTACAATGTTGCATTTTTTTAGTGATGGTGAAACGGAACTCTACGTTCTACCTTCTCCGTGTTACAGTACTTCACAATCTTTGTATTTGCACAGTCCTCTGTTAGGGTGTTAAGAATGTGCATACTAAGATTGCACAGTAGGGACCAAACATCCAGCGTGATACCATAAAAAAAAAATGATTGACCAGCGGGGGCCTCGATATTTGTTGAGGAAAGATGAATAGAAGGAAGTATTAGTTTTTGTGCTGAAAAATGGCGGTGCAGAGTGACTGGAAAAGAAAGGTCTGGCTGTCACCTTGCAATCTGAGAGGTGTGACAGCCGTTGAGTTGAGGTTCGAACTCGCCCAAAGCGAGTCATGACGTGAAATGACAAATGATAGTCACAATCTCTACAAAAAAACATCACACAGTCTTTGCTTCTCCCGCTGGTGACAAACGATTCCACCTCCGTCCACCGAACGCGCGGAAATAAAATTAATTGGTAAACGACCTGGAGGGGGAAGGTTCCATTGCCGACAAGAAATACTTCTTACTACACCATTAATACGTCATCATGGCATCACCATCATCTAGCGAGTTCTTTCATGTTATCGACTGGACTGAGGCGATGGAACAATGTGGCGACGACGAAGATTTTTTACGCGAGCTTTTGTCCGATTTGCGAGGGGAGATCGATGCCCAAATAGTGAAGATGGATGAGGTTCTCGAGGTGAGAGATGTGGATGTGTGATTTTTCTTCTTCGAAAAGTCCTTCGATGCTTTCGAAAGTGCTATGGGATGGACGGGGGAGAGGGGGAGTTTGCTGATAGTAACATCACCGTCGCTGGGAAATACAAAAACCCATGTTGACCAGTTTCGGGGATGTGTTATTTTGGTGTGTGTGGGTCTGCGGATCGAATATTTTCTGACTACTTATCACCTTGCCCATATTACTGTAAATGTTCGCATTTTCATCGGGCTCCTTCTTAATCGCACCCGTTTCTCCAAAGAATCCCATGAACGAGCAATCATTTCTACTTATCATGCGCGCTTCACACGTAATTAAAGGGGCCTCTTCCAACCTAATGTGCAAGGAATTGAATGAAACCGCAAAAAATTTAGAGCAATCTGCCGCGAGTGGCAATGGGGTAGCATCCGGTGCGTCGAAAGAGCTGGAGAAAGCAACGCAAGATGTGAAAGATAAATATTCCGAGTTGAAGAAAGCCGTGGATAATTATTATGCATTTCTGGATAGCGTCGATGTTTGAAATGTCATACAACCCTTAACCCCAAGTGGATGCATACTCGCACTATGAGATTAATGTAGATAAGTCGTGGATGTGCATGCATGAGCGAGATGGATTACAAATATATCCGTCGCGGTATGCGTAAGTCCTCATTAATCACACCTATCGATATCCCCCAGGCTGCTCCGAATTGAATTATTTGTAAAATAGTTATTGTCCCTTTCAACGAAGCTCATACTATTTTATTATTCATCAGGACCACTGATACCCAATCTCGGCCCTTCGATGAGAGGGCACGCATTCATTACACAGTCTAGACCAGCTGCGACAGCTCTTTTTCCAGCCTCTACATCAATCACTCCCACTTGAAGCCACACGCTCTTAGCCCCAATTTCGATGGCTTTATCTACGAACTGGCCCGCATTCTGTGAATTAATGAAGATGTCCACCATGTCTACTCGAAATTCTGAGGCTACGGTTTCAAGATCGGGAAACACCTTTTCTCCATGGAGAACCGCATTCTGCTTTGCTAAGCCCGGGTTGATAGGGATGACCTTGTAGCCCATTTCTTGAAGCGACGCTGAAAAGAGCACACAACATCATATGATGGAAAGAAATAAATTCAAAGAAACTGTGAACGAAACCGGCATGATGTGTAATAAACACTCACACATGACGTGATTTGACGCCCGTTCTGAGTTCTTCGAAGCGCCGACTAGAGCGATCGTCTTCGTCTTTGTCATGATGCGCCGAATAATCTCGTCATCGTTGCGGAATGATCCCGACATACTAGAAAATCTGGCTGAATTTCCCACTGCAAAAGCCAAAGTTCTCCACTTCATGGTTTTTTATGATGAGCGAGGTGTTGAGAAGGCGCGTGCGCGAGGAGAGAAAATAATGGCGGGAAGCTGCGTTCTTCTTTACGCGACGTCAACAAGGACGACACCAAACACAACAGACAAACCACAGACTTGTCATTGTTGAGGACAATGATAAATGCCCGTTTCGCCATCGAAAGGGTACTAACGACAGAGACATGTCGAGGGAAGTACTTAACCGGGTCCGAGATAACTTCTTGTCCGATACCCACTGTTGAGATCGTGCTACGGGACAGCTATGGCAACATATCGGGAAGCGAGGAGTTGTCATTCCCACTCGACGCCAAAGGCGTAGCGGCTATAAAAAACAACGCCGAGCGAGCTGGCATTGGAATGATGGATCGAAAGGTAGTCAACTTGGATATTCGAAAGACGTGAGAAACCATGGATCTTGTTGTATTGTAGTCCCCCTCTATCTTGAAGCATTGTAACCTCGTTAGCTTTCATTGACGTTCCGACGCTTACTCCCTAACACATCATTCTCAGATGGCAGATCAAGCCCCATAATCTGCAGGTGTCCAACGTTGACCATGCTCTCAAGAGTGCTCTTCACGCCGTTTCACGCGACCTTGGAACAGACGTTGATTACGTGGTGAAAGCAAATTTGTACAAGCTCTTACTGTACGACGAGGGGTACTTCTTTGCGCGTCACCGCGATAGTGAGCGGCTGGACGGCATGTTCGGCACCCTTGTTCTTGAGCTTCCGTCGATCTACGAAGGAGCCGAGCTTTCGGTCTTTTCTCCCCTTACCCCCGACGAGAAAGCAACCTACACCTTCAACGGGGGTGGCGATTCTAGTTCAAAAAAAAAGAAGAGACGAAGCCCCCGGTTGCGCAATCCTGGCCTGCACTTCGCAGCGTTTTACGCTGATTGCTATCATGAAGTGAGCAAGCTGACTTCGGGCCATCGTGTGGCACTTACGTATCATCTAACTGCCACTCCACGTACCCAAAGGATGTTACCACACTTACCTGCACCTAGTCCTTCCCCCTCTCAACCAGCGGATGAGTCCGTCGCTAGGCGCCTGTCCAAATTGGTTGATTTATTTTCGCGAGAAGACGATGCACATTATCCCGAGGCGATCAGCTGTGACGGGAAGCCGAAGAAGTTAGCAGTAGTACTCTCGCATTGGTACTCACCCGCCTCACTCATTGGTATCGAGTCTCTGAAAGGCTCTGATCGTTCCATCGCGGAGTTAATCCGCGCCGCAGCGCATTGCTCTCCGGGGGATAGTGACGTGCCATCTCTGGCGCGTATAGCCGCGAGAAAGATAGTTGAGGCGGGAGGAGAGAAGTACGCTACAGATCCTGAATGTCTTCTCGCACACGAGCTCGTATCCAGTGCATACAAAGGAAACAAGGGCGGACCCTACTTTGACGCTGTCATTTCTCTTGCCAATGTTTGGGATGATGGGGAGTCGACTCCATCCACTTCAACTTTCCGCACCACAGGACCGTTGCTCCCTCTTACAGGCGAACAGAAGGTCCCACTTGATCTTGGGCCAGCACTCCTTGAGCATGACATCGAGGCTGCTTACCACCCATCTTGGTATGGTTGGGAAAATGATCGCGGGCCTCCGTTCCAGTTTTTTGGACCCATCGACAATAACGGGTGGCCTCTCTTCGAATATTGGGGCCCTCGTATTTACGGTGAACAGTATATTCCTGACGATGACAATATAGATCTTCGCACTAAAAAAGGGAATCACTCTCTTCCCATCTACTCGCACGAGCTTCTTTTTGCTTCCGAAGAAGCCTCGAGGAACTATCGCGTAAAACCCCACAGATGGTATGAAAAACGTCAAAAGGAAGTGCTAGTCCATGAACCGCAGGATGTAGAATTTTGTGAGTACAATACAGTCTCGATCTCATCTAATATACTTATTATTCGGAATGAAGCACGCCATATCTTATACTCCGCTTATCCAATTTAATTGTAGTCGGAAATGGGCCACAATATAACGGACGCGTGTATTCTCGAGCTGTCATCTTGATTTGGCCCAAGGCTCATCGCAAGGATGTTCAAATTCAAACCAAAGGTGGACGAGCAGTCATTGAGGGCAAATAGCAGAGTTGCAAGGTTTTACGTCCACTCATACTGGCTTTGATTCAAGTACCATGGTAGTACATGCTCAACTGCACATTTGTAGGATCTAGAGGAACAATTTCAGTGCATTTAGAGTAGCATTATTACAGACTAATCCAGCGTCATATATCCACCTAATTATCATTTTCGTCTCTCCGCAGATTCCTTCAACCACAGCATAGCTGCTGCCTCGGTCTGCGGCTTCAACCACGTCGTTGCTCGAGGCATTGCTCTCGCTGCCGCATAATCCACAATCCACTTGGGCAACAGCCTCGACACACGCAACTCACACAGCAGCCAAACGCGAGTGTAGCCCTCCTTCCCATCCGGATTGCTCTGTGTGTACCAAATTCCTTTCGCGTATTTCAACACCATGTTAGTGCTAGCAGGGTCCAACGTGAATATCATATAGTCGCCCTTGGGGTGCACTCGATACTTGTGAACCGCGGCGACCTTGAGTCGGAACTTGGACAGCAGGAACTGCGCCCGTGTCACGGACGGCACGCCGTGCTTGCATATCGCGGCAGTGCCGTCCTCGAAGTCCAGCGGCCTCTCGGCTCGATAGTCCTCCTTGAGACGCGTATTGGTGTACATGATCACCTCTCGTACCGTCGGTATCGTCTGGGGGTACGATTGGAAGTCGAGGAGGCAATCCCACACGACGGACGCGGGTGCCTTGACGTCCCACACCACGAATCCTGACCCGGCGAGTCCCATGTCGTCCTGGTATTGAACGCGCTCGCCGTCGACGACGCGGCGGGACTGATCCGCGTTGAGTTTCGGTAGAACGAACGGCAGCGGTTCCGGCGGATGCGAAGTGGAGGGGGGGGATACGTCGACCTGTTCGGCATTCGTTTTCGAAATGACCCTTTCCCGGGCATCGTCATTCGCTCTCGCGTCGTCCTCGCGGAGGAGGGTGGAATCATCCTCCACGGCGGGCGACTTGGCCGCCGAGTTTGTAAATGACGAGGTGATCGCGGCGCCGGTGGGTATCGCGCCTTCATTGGCCACGGGAGCCCCGTTCGCGTCCTCTGTCAAGTTGGCAAGGTCTTCGTATCTTTCGTCGACATCGTAAGACGACAGGGCTATCGTGGTAAGACTAGCGCCGGCGTCGTCCGATCGTTTTTCCGGTCGATTCGCCCCCATCCCCCTGGAGATGTATTCCAGCGCATCGTCGACGGATCCACCCTCCCCGTCGAAGACGATCCCCCCGAGTCCCCCCACCGATGCGGCGTCCGCCATCACGTTGAGATCCGTCTGAACGAATGGCGATTCATCGTCGTTCGACGGACGTTCGTCGGTCCTATTGTCCACCCCCGTCCTCTTCTTGGCCTTATCCAACACGGTGCGCACCCTCTTGCGGACGCCGAATCTCGATTCGTTAAGGTCGCTCTTCTGACGTACGGCGTTGGACCACGTGTTGTCGACGTCGAGCGTCCCACGACTGCGTCGAGGCGCCTTCCTCCGTACGCTCATGGAGGGCTTCGTAAGGGATTGTCTCGCGATTATGGTATCGATTAGCGTATCCCTCACGGTCGAAACGAAGGACGCGGGGCGTCGCGACCCCCCGCGGCCGCCGAGGACTTCGTATCGAGGGTATCGCGATGCGCCGACGATGCAGTAGACGACGGCCGTTTGGTAACACAGGAACAGGGCGACCACCGCGAGCGAGAGCACGTCCCGACGCCGGATGCGCCCGCCGCGACCGCGCCGATCCGAGGAGGGGGGGACGACGACGACGTCGCGGTCGTCGTCCCATCGTGCGCCACCTTCGACGTCGGGGGACGCCGGGCCGGCCCGCGCGATGGGGCAAGTCGACGAGGAATGCGCATCGTCGCATCGTATCCTGTCCGATGAATCGCCACCGTCGTCACATCGACGATGGCGGCAACGCGCGTGGGACCTCCTGCGGTGAACTTGGGTTCGCTTCCGACGATGGAAAGGCGACGCCGATGAAGAAGATGTCGTCGCCGGAATATCCGGCCGTGACCGCTCCATATTTCTATCGGTATAATCCGTCGAGTGCCTATACTAACTGGATTTTGTGAGGTTGGAAGTGTGAGTGTTGGGTGCGACGTCGCGTTGTCCCCACTCCCCTCTTCACTCTGCCATGCTGCTGAGTGGGAGAGAGGCGAGGAAGACGGCGCGGCGGTGCGGTGGTCTGGCAACTTTTTGCTGGCGGGTGACGCAGAGAGGAGGAGATGACGACGACTCGCAGATTCTCGTTCAGAGGAGGCTGAGTGATACTAGTTCCTCCTTTCACCGTCTGTCCTTCGTGAACGTTACGACACACCAACTCTAAACTCACACTCAACACCTCAACCAAGCAAGAGACGAAGTTTTCGAGCACCGATAACACATGTCGGACGAAACGTTATCCCCAATCGAGGCAGCGGAGGCCGCGCGAAGGTTATGGCTCGCGGCCACGTGCCAATCGCACCTTGACGAGGTCGAGCGACTGTATCGGTGGGCGCTATCGACAAAGAACGGGGGAGGAGAACGACGCGGACCACCACCATCGTCCGAGACGACGATATCGAACGGCGATGATGAACTCGCCGTGGGATGCGACGACGACGTCGGGCCGTCGACGAAGAAGCGTAAAAAATCATCCGACGTCGGCATTGGCTGCGGACTGAATCGAGAACAGTTCAATCGGGTGGGGGAGAGATTCGCCCTACTCCTATGCCAATCCGGACGTTGCGAGGGGGCGAGGAAGGGATTGGCATCGATGGGGTACACCTGTCGACTCGCCGAAGAGGTTTTGGATTACCCGAGCGACGACGAATGCAACTCGAAAGGGAATGATCGCGTAGCCAGCGATGAGAAAAAATCGAGGGAGAGTTCTCCTCCGTGTCAGATTGTGGATGGATTCTTGTCCAAACCGGAATTGGAACGACTGCGATTGGTCTTTCAGTCGCCCGAGGCCAGTTACTGGACCGATCACCAATATGAAGTTGAACCGCCATCGCCCTATTTCTCGTACGTCATTCCGTTGGAGGAGATGAGGAATGGAACGAATCGATTCGGATTCATCGGCGATCTTATCCAAAAGATCGCATCGTGTCCGATCCTGAATGGGCGCTTTCCGAGGCTACGAGGTGACGCGAAATTCGTCGAGATATGGGCACACAACCGCCCTCATGCATCTGGTCATCAAATGGTGATTCAATGTTTTCATGAATCTTTCATCATTACGCTTCTTAGTGCTCGTGTCTTTTAACGGAACGAACTTCTCTCCCCGACGCAACCGCAGCACTTCGATTCGGACGACGAGGGTAGAGGTGGCGTTCGACACCCCATCATATCCACAATATTATACGTTTCCGCGGAATACGAAGGACGGACAGGGTGCGAAAAACCAGCCGGAGGACCATCCCTCGTGACGAATCAAAAACTGACCGATGTTAGAGTTGCCTCGCGGGGATGGATGGCTCACCCTCGACCGCGACGATTGGTCGCATTCGACGGCAGGTGTCTACACGGCGTAGTACCGGGCAAGGGTTATCGAGGGGGACGCCGCGTGACGTTGATGATGGCATTTTGGGAGGACATTCGAATACGAGTTGGCACGGGGCCCGGGTCCGCACGGCCATTTCCGATGCCGACGGACGATGATTCGTCCTGGGCCAGCCAGTTGGCGTCTCCGCTTGCAGACACCGACGACAGTTGCCGTGATCACGAATCGCTCGCGGAGACGGATCCGATCAAACTTGATACGATATATGAAACCTTGGACGGAAGACCGTGGAAAAGAGGCATGGGAATGCCTTCTTATGACGAAGTCTTCCAAGGATTCTGACTTTGATATGCAGCATAAGAGCAACAAATCAAATAAATAATGATGCATCACCAAGCACAACAACCTACGTACTTATACCTACGTGTCGTATCGTACTAATCAAACCTCTATTCCTACGAGATTCATTGAAACATGACACGTCACACACGTCCTGAGGTTGTTTATTTCGACGTCGCCCATGAACTCGAAGATATCATCACCCGGCACTAAAAGGTAATCATGGCCGACGTCTTCCCGATAGAGCGAACCCGGGCCTTCGGCAAACTGATCCTGTTCGGGGAACACCTCGTCGTCTACAAGGCCCCGGCGATCGTGGGGGCAGTCTCCGCCTACACCGACTGCAAGCTCGAGTACCTCGACGCGCCCGGCCTCCAGGTGGTGGACAACCGACCTGCCGTGCCTGGTTACAAGGAGGAGAAGAAGGACGAGGGAGACGTGGCGATAGGGCTCACCCTAGCCCATTTAGGCGTCGATCCCGCTATACGCGGCGTTCGACTTACCTTCGGCGGCGACCTCTGCTGCGCGTCGGGGATCGGCGCGTCCGCGGCGCAGGTGGTATCCCTCGCGCGCGCGGTCAACGTATCCGACGACGCGCGGTCGCTATCGGAGGACGAGATCAACGCCGCCGGATACGAAGGAGAGAAGGGCTATCACGGCACGCCGTCGGGAATCGACAATACCGCCGCGACCTTCGGCGGACTACTGCGTTTCCGTCGACAGACGGCCCGCCCGTATTCGAGAAGATTTCGTTCCCGTCGGCGATGCGCATCGTGTACGCGTCCACCGGCATCACGGCGAGCACCACGAAGGTCGTGGGAGACGTACGTTCGAGGAAGGAGGCGGACGAGGCATGGTTCGCGAGCATCATGGACAGGTACGCGAGTCTCGTGGGGGAGGCGGAGAAGGTCGTAGAGGCGGGGGACATGAGGAGGCTCGGCGAGTTAATGGATGCGAACCACGCGCTGCTGCAGGAATTGACCGTCAGCTGCAAGGAGCTCGACGACCTGGTCTTGGCCGCGCGCGCCGCTGGGGCCGTGGGGGCCAAAATGAGCGGCACAGGACGGGGCGGTCTCATGATGGCCCTGACCCCCACTGAGGAGGTACAAAATTCCGTCGCGGCCGCGTTGGAAAAGTTAGCGCCACAGGTTTGGAAGACGACGTTCGCTTGATATTGGCCATACATGGGCGGGCTTGAATAGGCATGGATATTGGTTACTGCGGCTGTTGTTTCGGAAGGCAAAATGCCACATCGCCGTAGCGGGGCAGTTTTATGTGCATTGTCCGCTCATCTATTGGCATCTTATGCAAAACTGGACGGCGGGGATGGGGTTGGCAAATCTACCAGCAAAGATAACACGACAATCAGAGCCGATTTGTCCAGCATAAGGGTGACAAATAACTCTTTTCATTACCCTTAGTTTTCATCCCACACATAATAATACGTCATTCCTTTTTCACTTTTGAGCAGATTGTAGTCACACTGCCAATTTCAATCGTATCGAAATTTGTTAGACCATAGAATTCTCTGTTGGCCCTTGAATTACGGTTTAAGAAATCAGCTGTGTACACGAAGAGCTTGGCGAGTCTATTTTCAGTCGCATGGGGTTGATACTTCGCCATACCAAAAATATAGGTCCAGAGATGGAGCTTGTCAGGACATTCATTGAAAGATACTTCTGTTAACTTCTGTAGGTCATCGTAGCTCTCGAACTCAAATATTTCGAAAAGCGAGTTGTTTAGATCAAAATTTTCTGGACCAATTGGTTCACAGTACCCGAAATACATATTTAAACTGTACACGCCCAGTTCCTCACTGTGACAGCATAAGTCGTAACGTTCGTGCTCATTCACGAAGGGCCTTGATCGACTGAAGGATATGTGTAACATTATAATGGTTTCGGGAAGGGCTGACATTGAACGCGCCAAAACGGACAGAGATGAAGGAGGGGTTTGGGGGGATCCAGTCATGAACACACCCGCAACAGGAATTCGCTTCAACACCTTGGATTCTTTCAACAGAAGCAGGAGATTACCGATGTCTGTCAAAGTTGCCGTTGATATCAAATCGGAATGAAGTGGAACGCTCCCATCGTCCTTTAACTGACCCTTCTCCATTTCTTCCTTTTTTGAATTGAGCTGCTTCACCTGAGTCGCCCATTTGAGAGAGCTCTTGGAAAACCAATAGGACTGCAAAAACAACCACGAAACAGAGGCAATGATGATGCTAGTGAAGCCTGATATCCCCTCCTTGGACAACTTGATGAGGTTAGAAGATAGGAAGAGAGCATCCACGAAAACGAAGGGCAGACAGAGAATGACAACTATTGTCCACTGGAGTTTCCAAACATATCTGGAAACACCAGCCATCAAAATATCCGTGAGAAACATAGTGACTGCCACCGCAATACCATAGGCGGACACTAATTTGTCTGAGGTCTTGAAAAGGATTACGATTAGCACCGTCGCAGTGCACATCATATTGTTGACCTCGGAAATGTATACCTGTCCTTTCTCATCTGGATTTGCGTGCACTATGGTCATGCGAGGGACCAGATCCAGGGCGTAAGCCTGTTGAAGGAGACTGAACAACCCCGATATTAAAGCCTGCGAGGCGATGATTGAGGCCAAGACGGCTATGATGGTAAGCAGCCACAAACAAGCCTGTCCCGCTGTGTCGGACAAATCATCGGTTGGCACAAGGGCATAAACCAAATTTGAAGGGATTTCAATCAGATTGGTATTGAACAGTTCCCGCTGTTGTACTAATGCTTGATATTCAGTCGTTTCGTAGTCCGACGGGGGATAACGTGCTGCATCCCTCCCCAAAGATATGACATAACAGCATTGTCCAAAGTATTGAGTCGCCAATGCGGGGAATACCACAGTACACCAGGCGACCACTGTTGATCGGTAGCCGAAATGACCCAAATCAGCATATAGTGCCTCGGCGCCAGTGACGCACAAGATGACGCCTGACAAAGATAAAAATGCGTTGTTGAAGCCCACAATTGGATTCCCAGCGCTGCCCGAAAAGGCCGTCAGGCAAGCCGGATTGAAGGCCCGAAGCAAAAATCGTGCCTCTTCGGGATAACGCAAAATTGTCTGGACCCCCAAAACGAATAAGGTGATGAACCACAGTATCATCAGCGGTCCGCTCACGCACCCTATGATCTTGGACCCGAAACGTTGCACTGCAAAAGTTAGCAGTAGTACAAGGATGCTAATGAAGGCATTCAGGTCGACTGATACATTTAATACAGGTGAGGTAAGGGCCCCAAGGACTGTGTTAGGTGCCGTAATGACCGCATCGCCTATTAAGAAACTTGCACTCATGATAGCTAGTGTCATGATGACTGTATTTTTTCTTCGGTAGCTGTTGCCAGGGACAGCATCGGATGGAGGAGGAGTGGTGTGGATGCTGTTGCTATTACTTTGTAATATCTCGTTGTTGTAGTCCTTCTCTTCCACTTCGTCCTCTCTCTTCATTGTCTCTTCCAAACTATTCAAAATTACCTGAGCCATGGAAAAGGTCCCCCCCTCTCCTTCATGATCAACCCTCATAACCCATGTTATATACTTCACCAGAACTATCCAAACCAAGCTGTAGAATATGAGGCAGTATGACGCCACGATGATTTCCGAACGATTCACAGCCTGGAGATCGGTGCTTTTGAAGATGGGGATGTTCCCAAGAACTGTGTTGAGCGTGTATAACGGCTTAAATTCGCAACACGAAAATTCACCAATTGAAATTAGCAATCAAATACGAAAACATCAAACATAATAAAAAACACACGCACCGAAGTGCCAATGTCACCGAATACCACACCCAATGCACCCACCACCATGAGAAAGTTGCGCGCCATCCATCCCCTCTTGTCGTCGACCCAAAGCGGCCTTGCGCTCGCGCGCAAGGCCGATGCGCTCAAGGGTCGAGATCCTCGTCCCGTCGACGAGTCGGGGACAAAGGCTCCTTCTCCCACCCGAGTATGCCTGATGGTGAATGACACCCGACTGCTCAGTTTTGAAACTCTTGAACGTTGATCTTCGGCCCCCTGAAAATCATGGTCATATAAGACCTCTGCGGCATCATCATTGGCGGTGATGACGTTCGTGTTATTTGAGGGGTTATTCGCCATCGATCTCTCAAATCAATATTATGTCAATTATGTGTTTGTGCATGTCCAGAGTTACGTACGATATCGTACTACGTCAGATAAGGTTCTGTGATTTAATTCGGATATTATATTGTGTATTGTATTTTACCGCGATAGCCAGGAAGTTTTCATGGCCGAAACTTCCAACCCATATGCTTTTCCCCCAAAAACGTGATTATGATATGATAGCCAAAAACTCAGCCAAAAAAATACCTGAACAGAAAAAGTGGGAAAGAATCTTCCCGGGCAATCCAAATTCGAGCAGCCAGAAAGTGTTGACTTCCCGGCCCCTAGAGAAGTGTGTCCGGAGAAGTCAATTTTTCTGCTGTCACCACGATTTAGGGCATTCACATCAAACGCGTTCCTCGGGGGGGGGGGGGTGATTGTGTCGCTCGGCTCGAGCTGCGCCAGCAGGGGGGTGGGGGGGGGCCGTGCTCGCATTGCTCGGCTCGCATCAGGGCCGGGCCGCTGCCACTTCAGCTTGCACTGCGCGCTTGCAGCCCAGGGCAAAGTTGGAGGGGTCAGTGGCGCTTGTGAGTGCATCTGTGGACGGAATTGCTCGCTTGCTCGGCTCACGTTGCTCGGCTCACGTTGCTGGTGCCCTAGGGTGCACTAGCGTTGCTCGGCTCATGCTCGTTGGCATTAGTGGGGTGTTGGGAGTGGTGCAGCAATGGGGTTGGGGTGGGGATCAGCGGATATGTTGGTGTGTTGGCGGCAGCGCACCGGCTGTCACTGGCGCACTAATGTCAGAGGGGGAGAGTGAACCTAACAATAAATAAATAAAAATCATACTAAATTACTAAATACTACTTGTATCTAGCAGCCATGATCGTCTTTCTTTTGCACCGGTAAGGATACAGCAAGGGTCGGAGCCCTGAGTGCTGGATTTTCCATAAGCGGAACGCTTCCATAGCTCCTTC
>JALLBA010000179.1:0-25298 GCA_036939675.1 Cyclostephanos invisitatus | reverse complement strand
TAAGGTTTTCCGCTGGTTTCACGCTTGATAGCTTCATACGTGGGGGCGAGTGACATAGTCCATTCAATCTAGTAGAATGGCTAGCAAATATATAATTGTTGAAATACGCGAGACTAGCTAGAAGCAAGTTGCTGGTGCAAGTACAGACAGACCATCACATGCAGACAGACCGACCTTGAATAAAAGATCTTATCTATCTTGAAGACTTATTGACAATCTAACACGTAGGACGATTCACCACATAGTATACGGAGTTCCTTTGTGTCAGGTATTCCTCACAAAGTATACCGAATTCCTATATATGAAATTCTATGGATCGACACACTTATTATCTAAATGTAGTCATATTAAGCTCATATAATATTGCAGACCAGGTGTGTGACCCAAGAATTTTGGCCAAATCCCAAAATTGGGGGACCAAGAAGTATGGTGTGGAATTGGCATTGTGGTGGATCCCCATCTTCCAATCAATTGCGTATGAATGTTCCCAACCACTTTTATTTATGTTCTGAGTGTTCCAAGTGATTCTGGGACCGCAACAAATGCAACCTGACATCTTTTGTAGTCACGTTGTGCTGACCCAAGAATTTGACCAACTCCCACAATCAAAGATGTTTGAAGTTGTATTGTGCTGGTGGATTTGACCATCCACAGTGTATAGATGTTCTAAAACAGCTTGTATATGTTTGGAGTGGATGTGGGAGCCCTTCATGTGGGAGAGGAGCCTCAATCAATGCACCTTGACATCATTTGTATTCATTTGTAGTCCCTAAATTCTGAGCCAACAAGTATGCTGGAAGTGGCATGTGGCATGATGGTGGATGGATCCATCTGCTCATCCACAGCATATGAATGTCCTCGTACACCTTGTACACATGTGAAGTGGATGCAAGAACCTCTTATTCCATGTGGGTCTGGGGAACCTTGACATCATTTGTTGACCTGGTGCTCTCTGGAATTCAAGAAGAATTTGGCTCCAAACTCCCGAAATTTGAGGCGAACAAATTGAAATCATGGAATTGGCATGATGGTGGATCCATCAGCCCAAACAACAGCATATGAATGTTCTTGATGCCAGAAATGGCTTCAATGAGTTGTCCCGTTATGCGATGTTATGAACTGCGAGACACCGCTGGCTGAAAGGCACGCAGTTCCGCTTAAACAGATACAAACATTTCATCATGTGGAATTGAGTGGTTGGTGTGGGATCAAGCCTGAAGCAGCGTGACATTATATCAACCACAAAGCTGAGATGCAATATTTTATTTCCTTATACCATACTAGCAGGAATAGCAGTCCGGTCTGACTATGAAAACCCAAAAACATGAGCAAAAAAGCAAACGCAAAAAAGAAATCCCGGGTCCGGGGCTACCTACTTACTATTGCCAGCACATACAAAATATATTTTCAATCATGATGGGATATTGATTATTTTACACGAGAGAGACAATTGGAGACGAGATATTGCGGTGCTTCTTTTTTGATGGCAAGTGTGTGGATGGAACGGGAAATCATCATAATGGAAACCCTGTGCAGTGGCTGGACATGATTGCCACAGTGCACCGTTCGTAACGTAGGTAAATAGATAAGTTCTTACGGTATTGTAAAGTACGTATAATTCCAGCATTACGAGAACCTTGGGGAGACACGTCATTCATTTTCTCATTCTCCTTCCGAGAAATAGAGGTGGCGGGGAGATTCGTTCGGCATGTGTGTGGATGGCGGCGGCGATCTTTTTCAAGGGTGGTGAAAGAGAGAGAGACATTGCGAATGCTCGTTATCACTACATACCTACATGCTATGGTAGATCTGACTGGATGGCGTCGTCTTCCGCAGTGCGTCCCCCGCCCCATCCATCTACCTACATAAATTCAACAGATTTAATTTTATGACTCCATTTGAAGTTGATATTATTCTAGTACTACCTACCTATCTATCTCCAAGGATGATGTTCGCACGCTCCCTCCTCCTACGTCGTGCGACGGGCCTATCCGCATCGTCGGGTCGCGGTCATTTCTTCCCCCCCCTCCGTTGGAATCAGTATCACACGTCCGCCATCGCGCTCGACAAGCTCAATCTCGACGGCCTCGCCAATCGCGTGAACCTATCCGGGAAGAACGTTCTGGTACGGGTCGATCTCAACGTGCCATTATCGAAGGACGACGATTTCACGGTGACGGACGATACCCGACTGCGCGCCATAGTGCCCACGACGAAATTCCTACTGGACAAGGGCGCGAACGTCATATTGTGCAGTCACTTCGGCAGGCCCAAGGGGGAGATCATCGAGACGGGGAAGAACGGCCGTTTGAATCCCGTCGTCGGACCGCTCAGGGAGTTATTGGGCGTCGACGTCATCAAGGCGAACGATTGCATCGGCGAGGAGGTGGAGGAGGCGGCATCGAAGTTATCGGGCGGACAGGTCCTGCTCTTGGAGAATACGAGATTTCACAAGGGGGAGACGAAGAACGATCCGACATTGGCGGCCGGATTGGGCAAGCTGGCCGATTACTTCGTCATGGACGCGTTCGGGACGGCCCATCGCGCGCACTCGTCCACCGCGGGCGTGAACGAACACGTCGAGCTGAGCGCGGCGGGTTTCCTGTTGGATAAGGAATTGAAATACCTCAAGGGGGCGGTCGACGATCCGGTGAGGCCGTTGTGCGCGATCATCGGGGGGGCGAAGGTCAGCACGAAATTGCCCGTCATCGAGAGCCTCATCGAGAAGTGCGACGTCATACTCCTGGGCGGGGGGATGATATTCACCTTCTACAAGGCGCTGGGGTACGACATCGGGAAGAGCCTCGTGGAGGACGAGTACGTCGAATTGGCGGGCAAGTTGATGAAATTGGCGGAGGAGAAGGGCGTCAAGTTGATATTGCCACCCGACGTCGTACTCGCAGATAAATTCGACGCAAATGCCAATACCGCCGTGGCCAAATGCAACGAGATAAGCGGCGATTGGATGGGATTGGACGTCGGTCCGGAGACGCTCGAATTATTCGAGAAGGAGATATTGGAATGCAATACCATAGTGTTCAACGGTCCCATGGGAGTATTCGAGATGGAACCGTTCGCGATCGGGACTTATACCGTCGCTCGACTCATGGCCGATGCGACCGATCGTGGCGCGACGACCATCGTCGGTGGTGGGGATAGCGTCGCGGCGATCAACATGGCAGGATTGGGAGATAGGGTGAGTCACATTAGCACGGGGGGGGGAGCGTCGTTGGAATTGCTTGAGGGCAAGGTGTTGCCAGGCGTGGCGGCCTTGTCGGAGGCATGAAGTGTGTGTGTGAGAGAAAGAGACATGATATTATGGGGGTAAGGGGTCGGGTTCGGTTGGGCGGAGAGAAGATCGGCGTCGATGGGCGAGAGAGGTTTGTTTCTTTTCGAGGGCGTTCTTTGTCGCGGATGAAGTTTATTTACTCCATTTGAAAAACAATTCGTGGCATTGCTCCACTAGAGATATATGCTCGAACGTTTGTGGTTGATGTATCTATCACCCTAGCGCAATTCGAGAATGTTAGAGATTTGTCGATAATGGCATTAATATTGCGAGTCACATCTAATCCGTTTATGTCCAACGCGGCAAGATACATTCTTTTGCATAGCCCAACATATTGCTCTGTCATCTTCACTATGGACTAGAGGAAGAGCGGCATCTACACATCCCCGATATATACCACTGTAACATTGTTGATTGTGCTAAGGCCCCGTTGAGTGCATGGTAAATGATTTCAGGAGCAAAATTCAGGGAGCGAATAGAAATACTTGTTGTGTGCTGCTGGGGTGAACTGTATCCCTTAAGTGATCAAGAAGGACAAGTTTTTGGCTTAATGCTTAGTGGTATGTATTTCAAAGCTTCAGTGATGTACGCGCGTCTTCAGTAAATACGGACACGATTACTATCTACTTGCGGCCAAGAGGAAAATCAACAACAATATTGTGATGAACTAAGTATCATGTAATGGACCACAAATACAATATGAGGCGCGTCCCCCCCGTCCCCCCCCCCCCCCCCCCCCCCCTGTAAGAAAGAGGATACCGCAGACGCAAGTGAAAGTGCGGGCTCGTCCGAGACGCCACAAGAGGGGTTTTCCCAAGGAAATGACACAATTTAGAAAAGGAAGACAACTTCGGCCCGGGCCATCGGGGAATGGTATCACGCCAGCAGTTCCCCGCAATGGCGTCCGACGCGCGTGTCTTTTTACAGCCACCAGCAAAATTCTCACTTGGAAAGGTTGATCTTCGCGCGGTCCAACTTTAGCCTGAGGTAATATACGTACCCCCCCGCCAACACGAAGGAGCAAGCGAAGAGACCGATGAAGGCGGTGGCAACGGCATTCTGCGCGCCCGCACCGCGCACGATGGATCCGTTCTTTCTCACGATCTTTATCCCCTGCATGAAGTTGCAAGCGTTGTTATTCGGGCTCGATACGGTCCCCGCCGTCGCTAGCGCCGACTCGCACTTGCCCGCGGCGGCGTATAGGTCCTCGCACGATTCCTTGACCTCGTCGGCATCGTACTGGTCGTTCTGACCGTTCTGATTGACGTCCTTCGGCTCCTTGCACGACATGCACTCGGTACCGATGAGGGTAGTGTCGGAGTAGGGGAGCGCGCTGCCCGTGAGGGAGAGGTAGGTGTTCGCGCCCCCGGACGAGTCGGCGAATGCGGAGCACGAATCGTCGGTGAACAGGCCGAGGTGGATGCTGCCGCCATTCGCGGAGCAGTACGCGCCAAGATAGTACCCGCTCTGCTGATTATTGTTGTTGACCTTGAACTGCTGACAGCCCTCGGCGATTATGCCCAAGTCCATCTCCTGCTGCTGCTGATTGCCGTTGTCCTCCTCGTAGGGGTTACTGTCGACGCAGTATTCCATGCCCTTCCCGACGTAGCAATCGTACTCGCAGTAATCCCTATTGTCGGCATCCTCGCAATTCGCGCAGCTACCGTAATTCTTCTCGTACTCGCAGTTGTACTCGTGATCCTGCTCCACCGCCTCGAGGTATGCCTTCAGGTAGGTCTCCATGTCGATGATGTAATCGCCGTATCCCGCGCCGCATCCCGCGGCGTTCGTCATGGTGCAGGAGTCGCTCGGACAGAGGCGGAATCGCACGAGTCTCTGGGTGGATATCCTAACGTCGTCGTTGTCGTTCACCTCGCCGTTCCAGACCTGGGTGTGGTAGCATCCCTGGTACTTGAGGCTCATGTTCGCGACCCAGGTGTAGTCGATCGCGGCGTTGTCCTCCTGGAGCAGACGGGCCTCGGAGATGAGTCGTTGTCCTATCGGCGACGAGGCCGAGATGGAGGCAATGGGAGCGACCTCCACGGCGGATGCGACGCCGATGGCGGCAGAGAGGAAAGCGACGGCGAGCTTCATGATCTGGTTTGATTTTATTGTGTGGCAAATAGAACAACAGCGGCGGATGATTCGATCGGCAGCGTACGTATGATAATAATATTATGAATCGGGTTGGCGACGGAAATGAAGTCGTCGCGGGGGGAGAGCGAGTCTTCTTTGGAGGAAGAGGGGGGTTGGCGGCAATCTAACGGTCACCAATACACCCTACCAGCGGAATTCGTAGGCTCAGAAATACCTGTCCACCATTATTTGTTCTGTTAAATCTGTCTTGTATGCTTCGATACTTCTTGTTGTAGACGATGATCTTACACAAAGCCGTCTCTTACCACACAGTTCACTTAGAAATGACTTCCGCAGTAAATTTTACTAGATTTTAAAGAATTAAACAAACATAAACATGCTGGCTTGATGGAATCATGACGCGAATCGCATGAGATCATGTCCCCCAGCTCCCAAACAATACCTAATAACGACAGGACATGAACACTAGATGTATATCAGTCGGTAAATGAATCCCGCACTTATTCATCAATGTTGACCTTCGCGCGGTCCAACTTGGTCTTGAGGTAGTAAGCGTAACCGCCCAGAAGGACAAAGGACGTGGCAAAGAGCCCGATGAAGACAGACGCGGTGGTGCCAGCCTTGGCCTTGGAGTAGATGATGGATCCGTTCTTGCGGTAGATCTTGACACCGGCGATGAAGTTGCACGCGGAGGTGGTGGCAGTTCCGGCTTCGACCAAGGAGGCGAGTTGGGTCTCGCACTTTCCGGATCCAGCGTACAGGTTCTCGCACGCCTCCTTGACCTCGTCGGCATCGTATTNCGACGATGCGTCGTCCGCGTCGTCGGTATCGTTTTTGCCCCCGATCGACGATCCGCGTTCGCATCGACCCGCTGGCGCGCCGCCTCCGTCCGGCGAAGAATTTGCGACAACATCATCGTCGTCGTCGCCGTCGTCATGGATAACAATTCGTCGGGAGGCACGACGACGATGGTTCGACTTCTTCCTCCTCGCGTGCCCTCCCATCATTCCGCCCACCATCCCTCCACCCCCTCGTCCCACTGCCGTCGGGAACGACGACGATGATGACGACGACGATGTCGTCGAGGCGCACGCAATTGCCAACGTTGCCGTTAGGGCGCATAGCGTCGTTTTCATCGACGCGGCGCGCATGATGGTGTGGGTTGATGGGTTGATGGCGAAGTTACCATAGTTAGTTTAATACACCACTCCTTTGACCACACGGTGACAGGCAGACCTTATTTCGTACATAGGAGTACTTAGTGTACAGTATTTCACCCCCGCTACTATGTAGAGTACCATAGTAGATAAAATACGGTGTATGATGTTTGATGTCACAAAGGAGAAATAATAGAAGCCGCAGGAACTGTCTGACTTCTTGAAAATAACGGAAACGACAAGCTCTTCTCTCGCCACAGGAGTCCCACTCCGCCCTTCGAAGAAGCCGCAGGGCAGGACATTCGCAGCGAAAACAACATATCCCAGTTTCCTTTGATTGGGGGGCATCATCAGTGGAGAGTTATTTTTTTGTTTTTATATATATTCAGTTCGATTTCACACCTATTGTCACTTTTTTTTCCATGCCGAGATAGCCCGAGAGAGTCATCGAGGTCCCTCATGTCTATCGAGCCCCGTAAAAATGTAAGGTTTAGGGCAGAGTGATGCTTTCGTTTCACTGTGGCCTACACTATTTTCTCTTTCGAAGTATCGAGTTTTCTCTTTTCTTCTGACACTGTACAACCCATGTCCTCATTTTGCCATCGACTAGGATGTGTTGTTTGGTAGAGGCAGCATCCTCACCAACCATCCAGGAAATCGAATATTCCGATCCATTGTCGACGACCACAAAGGGAGTTACGCTGGAGTAGAAGATAGGAGAGTAAAACGAAGAATTGCCGAGGATATTGTGAATAGGGTTTACAATTCGTTAGGGGGGAGATTCCTGGTGGAAACACAGACTGAATCCGACAGTAGCGGAGCTGTAAGTGGTGAACGTTCTATTCATCCAAATATACTCGCTAAGAAGTGGGCAGTTGTTGAGACGGAGAAAGTAGTACTAAAAGTGCTGCATCGATTGCGTGAGAAGAGCGAGAGTAAATATGACTCTAGGCTGTCGAAGCACAACGATCATGGGTATGCTTCAACCTCGCTTGAGGGGCAGACGGGCTCATTTTCGATGGAAGGAATTGCAAAGCACTCAGCCTCCGAGATCGGTTCATGCGATGGTTACATCGAAGGAGGTGAGGCAAGAGAACATCCAATGAGCGACTCCCACTCGTCTCGAAAGTCACATTGCGCAGATCAATCGGATCAATCAATTGCAGTATACGGGCTGCATGATTGGATTGCCTTCCATCGCTCCAATATCAAGATGGAGAATGGTAGGCTGACTGAGGCGACTTACTTGCGTAGAGCATATATCGAGCAAGTGGTGAAGATTCTGTACGACCTCGTTGGGAAAATATTGGACGGGTGCGAATACGGCTCCAAACGGGGCGAGGACAACTCTACCGGCGATGACGAGATATCCTTTCATCCAAAATATATCAACAGCGCCAACGTAATTGTACGCGACCCGAAGACAAGGACTGGGTACGATACTTGCGAAGGAATATCTGCTGATTTTGTCGACAGGGGTGATTCAAAGTTCATCAATCAAGGCGACGACGATGAAACACGGAATAAGTACCTGTCAATGAATGCCTTGGGACGGATTGGATATATGATGTGTATGATGGAAGACGGTTCAAGTGCGTTCAAGGGGGCTTCCCCGAACGCCAGCTTTATTGATACTGTATCAAGTGCACTCTGTCTGGATGATAGTGTCAAAGATGTCGGCGACATTGACGATGAGATAATCGACATGCTACGCAAAAATCATCGCACGAACGCATCTAAGGAAATGGAAAGGAGTGGACTACTTGTCATGGTTGATGCCGGCATTCCATTCCCTCTGTGTCGATTCGTATCAGACTTGTTGGACGATCATCGCGGTGGTGCGATTCGTTCTGATAATTCTTTTTCATCATTCAAGGATGTGCTTTCTGATCTAAAGCAGATGCTAGACGATCCAGAAAGGTTTTTGCATTGGTCTCAAGACAGATGGAAGCTTGATTTAGGGAAAAAACTCTACGGTAGGCATGATGACATGAAGGCATTTATGAATGCTGCTGATCAAGTAGCCAACGGAAACTCAGGGTTTGCTGGCATGAAGAGCGCGGTGATAATGGTTTCAGGGAATTCCGGCTCAGGAAAGAGCCAACTAGTCAGAGCAGGAGGCCTATGTTTGGAGAAAAGAGGGTGGCGCTTTTTGAGATGCAAGTTTGATCGAGTAGGTGAGTCATATGCTCCTAATCTCCAACCTCTAAGCTCGAGCACCTCTTTGAAGGGACGCCTGATGATGTGCGCTTGAAAAATACAAATAGGGTTTCAAAGCAAAGAGCTATATAACATCAACCTCGAGCATTGTCTCGGATTTTTTACGAATGTTTGAACTTTTGACTCGAAGGGGGGAATACTCACTCTGATAAATAGGTTGCTCATAATTCTCATCTGCCGCTGTTGCCTCTGCCTACACTGAAGCCCACGCTGAGCCCCTCTCTATTCTGGCCAATGCGTTCGAAGAATTCTTTGCTTCATTCACCAACTTTTCTGAGGATGGACTCAGCGATCACTCTTCCTCAGTGTCGGACAAGAGAAATAATCTGATTTATTTAGAAGAAATACATGCAAGGCTCAAATGCACGATAGATCCAGAAGGTCTGCGAATACTGGCGGATCACATTCCATCATTACGCCTTGTCATGGATATGGCTTTGCCCTCGGTTAGAACCGGAATCAGTGAAACCATGATGGCTTATCTCTTTGAAAAACTGCTCCAGGTTTTATCGTCAAAAAGTAGTCCCGTTCTCCTCTTTTTTGACGACCTGCAGTGGGCAGATCCTCTCTCATTAGCGATTTTCACAGCGCTCGTCACGGGGTCTCGACGCAATCTAGTCGATGTGAGTACGCAGAGTGGCCGCGAAGGTATTCGTCAGGAAGAGGAGAAGGTACATCTTATGTTTGTGGGATCCTACCGCGATAATGAAGTGGATGGAAACCACCCGCTAGCGAAGGTCTTGTACAAATTCAACTCGGACAACTCTATTAATGTGACAAATATCTCACTTTCGGGGTTCTCCTTTCAGACGCTCAGCGAGATACTTTCCGAATCTCTCTGTTTGCCTGTTCGAAGAGTACGATCACTCTCTGAACTTGTCATACAGAAGACTGGCGGCCAGCCCCTCCATGTCAACGTGTTTGTTCAGGCATTGACTGCAGACGGTTTGTTGACACATAGCTTCACGAGAGGGTGGGAGTGGGATGCTGATTCTATAGATATATTTCCCATTACAGACAGCGTCGCTGAACTCTACGCATATAAGTTGAGGAGGTTACCAAAAGATATTCTTCTTGGTTTGCAAATACTGAGTTGTTTTGGATCGCAAATCGACCAGCATGTACTTCAATTTCTGGCCAATTATGACGGAGAACACAGCGTTGACGTAAATACGGCCATCCGGGTTGCGTTGAGCATGGGGCTCATTGAGCAGGCAGCCCATTTTGTCAGCTTTTCTCACGATATGATCCAGAAGGCGACGCTAGATTCAATTAGTCACGATGACCTCGTTCCACTTCTACGCAAGCTTATCGCAGCATTGTTCACCAATGCATCTGCCGCAGAAAAGCTTGATTCAATAACTTTCGTGGCAGTGGACCTGACCACTATGATAGGGAGTGATGCCACGTTGAGCTCAAAGGAATGCGCCTTTTTTGCGTACCTGAACCTAAAAGCGGGGTTGAAGGCCATCGCGGTGCCTGATTTTGCCGGAGCTGCAATATATGCCGAAAATGGAATATCATACCTCAGTGATACTTGTTGGGAAAGTCAGTATGATCTGAGTCTTGGGCTTTATGAGACTGCTGTCTTGTCTCATTTTTCAAATCTCACAGGCGATCGTTGTATGATAAGAATCAATGCCGTATTTGAACATGCTAAGGACACTGACAAGTTCAAGACCCACTGTGTTTGGATTAAAATGCTTGCCGTAACAGATTTGTCGAGGGCGATTGACGAGAGCCTACTTGCTTTAATGCGGCTTGGAGAACCTTTGGACCTGTCGAATATCGACTACAATGAAGTGCGCGATGAATTAGTGAAACGTAAGGAGCAATTCTCAGGAGAAAGACGGAAGAATTTCCTATCAACGAAACGTTTAGTCGATTGCAACAAAGTGAGAGCGATGAAAATCATGTCATCTCTCATAATGTATTTTCATCAGACAAAGCCTATCAATGTAGCCTTTGTTAGCTGTCGAATGTTGGAAATGTCGATGAACTATGGTCACTGTGAAGATAGTGTACACGCAGCTGTAGCTTTCGCGATGGCACTGACAAGACTAGGAGATATTAGTGAGGGTAGCGCTTGGGGGCACACCGCAATATCGCTAATGTCTTTGTACAACAAGCAAAGTCTAATCCCAAGCGTCCATCCAGGGATCTATGGGTTTGTGTTTAGTTGGACAGGTAAGCAGATTCCTCGTGTTCATTATCTCGGTTGTTGGACTGTCTACCCATCTCACCATCTTTTTTCTCCGTTCATTGATTTAAGAGCCTCTCCAATCGACATTGGAGCCCCTAGCCCAAGGCGTTCGTTTGTCGTTTGCGACTGGTAATGTCGAGTGCGCCTCTTCGAATATCGTTTATTACTTAGTAAGGAGCTTCAACAGTGGGAAGCACATTAATGTGCTAACTGACGAAGTTAAAGCTTTAGCCCGCCATTACGGACATCACTTGGGTAATGATGCATCCTCCGAAGCACATGTGTCCACCAGACTCCTACAATTCATTTTGACACCGCTTTACAATACACTTAATGAGCTTGGGGGCGACGAGAATCATCCCCAAATGGATGAACAATCGTTTCCTTTAGATAAAATTCGGCTTGTGCACAATGATGACATAATGAAGGTTGCTATTGAATTTAAGCAAAACACTGCCCTAAGAACGATACTCCAATACGAAACAGTCAAAGAATTCATATCGAGAAACATGGACAGTGCACTTGCATTTGCAGATATGAAAAATGAGCACCCCATGGTGAGTAAAAACTTGTTAGATTTGCGTTTTGTCGTACTTCAAATAACTACAACTTGTTCTTTCCATTGGTTGATGCCAATACATTTACTACACTTACACAAGACGAAAGGATTGACAACACCAATCCAAACTGTATTTTTCGAAGGACTTATTACTTTCTACTTCATGCGTCAAACAGGTACGTTCGTCACCCTTATCATCGTATATGTCGCACTGAAGCATTCCTCATCCTCGCGTCTTCACTCTCATCAGGAGATGAGCATTATCAAGCTCGCGGTGAAATCGCGTTAAATAAGTTAAAGAGCTTCTTAATTCATTCCGACTGGAATGTCACGAATAAACTACTGCTGACAGAAGCAGAATACCATAACACCATTAAAGATTTTGACAAGGCAGCATTGTGCTACGAAGCATCAATCAAGGCTGCCCAGGAGCACAGGTTTATTCATGAAGAAGCGATAGCGCACGAACTTGCTGGAATGTTCTTTTTGGAAAGGGGTCAACGCCAAATGTCTCACTCATACTTCAAAAATTCCATTTCATGTTACCAGAAATGGGGTGCCAATGCTGTAGTCAGGCGGCTTAGGAGTTTTATTCAAACCGAATTTGGCTCAGATTTAACGCATGCATGGCTGGCAGATGATTTGCTGGCTCTTGCGTCTACGTCAAGCGTTCCAACAGAAGTATCGTCTAAGAAGCGGTCATTTCGTGACTGATTTTGAGTGGCACCACCATCGAACGTTCCGAATCGAACTATTCAACAGGATGAACGGGTAAAATAAAGCTCAATCTCTTTCGTCCACTCCCATTGCTGATCCGGCTCGATTCAGTACAAATCGTTTGCGGCAGTTTCTGTTTAGAAATTACGAGTAGAGATCCACGATCTGCTTTGGTTGCCTGAGATAATTCGTCACATATAAATATAATAATAATTCCTACTTTACCGAGGGATGGATATTGAGTTATCCTGACGTCGACTCCGCGTTCATCGTATGTGATATGCGCAACAGCTGTCACGTTGAGCTAAAATGGATTGCAGGCATGTTCTATTGGAATCGATCCCACGAGTCTTTGGGAGGAAAAAGCGGTTCACCTTCAATACAGTGTAGAACACCAAATGCTCACGGGCCATCACGGCAATGATTGCACCATCACTACAGCTGATTTAAGATATGTACTCCTGCACTATCATTCGTCATGAATTAAAAAGATGTTCGCTTCTCAAAGCAAATAACACATCAACTAATCAAAGCGTGAATGCCTAGTCGGCGGCATCACTCTATACTCCGACACGTCTACTTCGCTGAATTCGATCTTCTCGTGCGTTTTCAGAGCACGTTGTAGATATCGCTGTCGTTCCTGATAAATTTCAAGAACAGTGCGATTTGGATTATTCAAATATTGTTGATAATGTAACGTTTGAGGATCTTACTTTCGCTACTTACCATGCTAGCCCAAAATGGGATCTTATCGAACTCGTAGTAAGGGATCCGAACTACCGTCCAGCCCTTCTTTTTGAGTAGACGATACTTCAAGATGGTATGACCAAGTACACGGGGCGGGATCTTTGCGCCACTGTTCAATGACAGTAGATCTTCCCTCGTCGACGCCACGACGGTGAAATGATGGGGTCCGTCGAACTCCACGGCGACCTTCTTCCACCGTCCTTTCTCTCGATCGACGTCTAGGTCATACACGGCTGTATGCGTCCAGGCGCTATCCTCCTCGAGGACGATGGCTACGTCGACGTCCTCGTCATATTCGTTGCGATGTGCGACCTTCATCAGGCTTAGCGTCTGACTGATGGCCCTGTGACGGCTGCTGCTTTGCTTGCCACGGTCCTTTTCTGTCTTCCACTTCTCTTCTAGGTAATCGCGAAATTCAGGTGGGACGAACTGGACAGCGTCGGGACAGTCCATGCTCAACAGGAAGTACGACTGCCACAATTGATGAGCGTGCTCGATTTGTATCACATCTATCTCATCGTCTTTGCCATTGGCGCCGTAGATCTTGTGAAAAGGCGACGCGGCATGGAATATGATTTGTAGCAAGGTCACCACCGCCGAATCGTAATTCTCAAGCACTGTCAAGGACCACGCGAGATTCGCCTGCTCCTGCGGACCCAGACCAATACGTTTCAAAGTAGCGGCGGGTGGGAAGCGATCATCATTTACCTTTCGTTGATGCGATGCATTCGTCCGATTGCCAACGTCCATACGCCCCAACAGCACACGCGAGGCTTCACCGGGAAACATGGCATAAACTTCGCCGAAATTCGGAGTCAAATATAACCTGGCTTGGACCCAAAGGAGTATGGAAATTTCAGCGGTCGTGAAGCGTCCGTCGGGGCGATCATTGCGGTGCCGCTGCCCTTCGTTGCCGCCACTACTAGCGATGATCCTCTCCAATGATTCCTCGTACACTGCGGACAACACCTCTCGATTATCGAGTCGGCCGTGCGCCATGGCAGTCGCCATTTGCACTAGATCGGCGCATGTCCACCCAATCAACGGACGAAGATGGCATCTCTCCGTCATTCCCCCGTCGCCATCGTTGATCCAATAATGTCGGATGGCCTCGACCAATTGAATGAGCCCGTTGCCGACATTCCCGTTGTCCGACCCCATCGTTCCCAAGGCCCAGGCGATCTGTATCGCATCCCTCGGCAGGAGGTCATCGTCGTCGCGTCGAAATTCACCATCGTCGCCGTCCCCTCGAAATCGATTGGCGACGGACGAGAGAATTCGACGAGTGGCCTCGTTCGCGAGGGACGTCATCATCGACTCCGCCTCCGCCGTACCGCACGCGCCGCGCGTGGCGTAGGACCATGCGACGTTCGACAGCTCGCCCCATGTGCACCCCCCCATAAGCGTCATCGTCGACAGCGATGACGATGACGACGACGCTCCCGACCCACCAACACCATCCCCGGAAGAACAACACAGCGCGATCGCGGCGGCGTCGAACATCTTACCGGCGTTGTCGTCGTATTCGCGGGACGATGCACGAATGTCGCAAGCGTCGTCGTTGTCGTTTGCGGTTTCGAAGTCGTCCGACCCTCCCCTACCAGATGACGAGTACGCGACGGCGTCGTCCTTGTCTGCAGAAAATTCGACGAAGGTTACAAAATCGTCGTTACTCGCACGATGTTCGTGTGACGTGTACGACAACGGCGGGATCGTCGACGATCGAATCAACGGCCGCTCGGTCCTGCGCGGTCCCTCCCATCCCGGCGGACATTCGCGCGGATCGACGATCGCGTACGCCCAAAGGAGCATCGATAGTTCGCCCGGCCGCATCGACATGGTCGTCGTCGTCACAGACGACGTCGACGTCGAGGAGACGGAGGAGGATGCGCCCATTACCGTGCCATTCCCCCCCCCCCCCAGGCTCTCGATGACGCGGAGCGCGATGTGATCGAGAGTTTCGTCGACGATCGACATCAGCGCGTCGTTGTCGTCCGTTTTTGTCTCCTCGGTCGCGATATTCCCTCGCGACGTCGACGCACCGACATCCGTTATGCCCTCGCCGCGTAGGTCCCACGTCGTAGTCGTAGTCGTCGCCCCCCTCGATCCTGGAACTCGAGGTCGTACCGATGCCGAATTCCGTCGTCGTCCGACCAAGGAAGTGGAGGAGGAGGAGGAGGAGGAGGAGGAGGAGGAGGAGGAGGAGGAAGAGCGATAGTGCTCGAGATGCCTGGCAATCGACCACGCGGCGTTGCAAAGCTGACGACACGACAATGCGCCGGTACGGGACGCGTACTGCTCGTCGAGTACGCGCAATGTGCGAATCAACGACGTCGCGTACGTTATCCGTCTCGGAATGAGTGGCATCCTCCCCCTCATCGTCATCGTCCTCCCCGTATCATCGACCTTCCCGTCCGTGACGTCGACGTTCGTATTATCGTGAGTGATGATGTCGTTCCCTCTCCCTCCTCCCCCCCTACCTCGTCGTGCGCCATCTCCATGTCGACGTCGTCGTCGCGTCAGCATCTTGGAACTCAGCGTCAACGCGCATACCACGTTGGCCGCGTTGCATTTCCGCGGATCCGCGTCGAGCAACGCCATCAGGACGTCGTTCGCGTTGCGGCATGCGACGTCGTCTTTGTCGTCACTGCCGTGATACGACGTCGAGGCGGCGAGCTTTATACTGCGCTGCGTCTCGAGCGACGTTTGATAATCGGCATCCCATGGATCGCAAATCTGCCGCCGCCGGACGGTGGATGGAGGACGACGACGCGTGGTAGTGGCCCTCGTCGCATTATTGGCATTGGCGGTACTCGTGTTTTTACGTTTGGACCCCCCCATTGTCCATTTTGGGATTGACTCCTCTCGTCTACCTTCTCCCCCCCGTTTCGTCGCGTCTACCGCATTGTCTTTTAGATCCTCCCCCTTTCCATTCGTCTTTCGACTATTATCTTTCGTCGTCCTCATTGACGATGACGAAAACGATGACGATGACGACGATCCATCCCCCGAGATGACCGTGGCACGATGATGACCAAGCCCTCCACCTCCATCTCCCACGCGCATCGTCGACGACGGCGGCGCGAAGGCGCGTGTAACGACGATGGCATGGTGGGATAGGAGGAGGGCGAGGAAGGCGAGGATGGATGGCATCATCATCGCCGCTTCTACGACGACGACATGAATGCCGAGGGCGAGATAGATGGGACGCGCGACCGAAGATGTTGGATATTTTGGCGGCAAATGAGCCGCGGGAAGAAGATCTCTCCTTCAAGCTAGAGCAAGCGGTCTGTCCGCACCCAACCAGTCTGTCCTTCTCCCCCAGTACTTACGTACGAGAGAAAAAACACGCACACACACAAGAACATCACGAGAGCGACGGAGGGCAGCAATAAAAGCTCCTCGTCTCCATCCCCTCTCGCTTCGTCTCCCACCGCGTTGATTTCCCCCGCCCCCGCTCGTCAAACCAAAATCGCAGTTCCCCTCAACGACCCCGATCCAAACACCAAACAACCATGTACAAGTCGATCATCTTACTCGCCGCAATTGTCGCATCGGCATCGGCATTCGTCCCGGCTCCCAGGTAAGTTAGAAAGGACGATACAGGAGTCGACATTGTGCAAATATAAAAAAAAGATATGATTGTGGAGTGGGGTGGATGTGGTTGGAGCGAGGGGAGGAGGAGGAGGAGGAGGAGAGGACCACGACCGACACCCTATCCCCCTCCCTGCCTCGCTCCCACTCCCACCCGATCGACGGGACATATACCACCACCCAACCCCGCTCCCCAACCGCCATTTGTCGTCCCCTTTCCCCCTTCGCACGTTCGTTTTTTGTCCCTCCTCCTCACAATCCCACCCCCTTCGCCTCCCATTCCTTATTCCCCATCCACCTTCTCCACCAAACCATTCCATCTCGTTCATCCCGATTCCCACTTCCCCATCCGCCACTCATCATAACGAAAGACCGGTCGCGAAGACCGCCATCTTCGCCGAGGACGTCGATTACGAGGCCCAATTCAAGAAATTGCAAAAGGAGGCGGAGGAACGCCTCGACGAGAAGGTCGAGGAATTGATGAAGAACATTGAGACGGTCGGTTCCAAGTAGAGGAAGTAGTTGAGAGGAAGAGGATACGGCGGACGCGGGAGGGAGGGAGGGATGATGGACCGATAATGTAACGAAAACTCGTCGAATACTAGATAATACACGCATTCATCTCAATTCGCCATTTTGAGCAAACATGTTTTCCTTCGGTGGGGGGGGAGTAGTATGATGACGATCTATGACTTTCAACGCACTCCCCCCCCCCCCCCCCCCCAATCCCATAAATTCTTTGATCGTCGTTCTCCTTCTTGTCTTGACTCCCCGCGTTCCACTCGAAACCCCTCTGTAACATTGTACATCAGGTTATTACCCATACCAGGTGATATGACAAGGGACAATTATCTTACACCGAGGAATGCATAACTCCAAGATCTATCCCTCATGTTGTTGCGCACCAAAAAAGCTGTGTCTCCAATAGAAATGAGACAATTAATGAATAAAGTGTTAAGTAACTCTTAACCGAGAAAAGATTGCCAACTTTTCAATAGTGTAAGAATATTAAACATGGATCGAATGAAAACGACGCCCCGATGTGGTGCACAAACCGCTGTACATCACGCCCCCCAAAGACCTAACACTTCTTACTCTGAAAGGTTGACCTTCGCGCGGTTTAACTTGGTCTTGAGGTAGAAAGCATAACCGCCCAAGAGGACAAAGGACGTGGAAAAGAGCCCGATGAAGACGGAGGCGGTTGTGCTGGCCATCCCCTTGGCTTTGATGAGAGCACCATTCTTGCGGTAGATCTTGATGCCCTCCATGAAGTTGCACGCGGAGTTCGTGGGGGCCTGGAGGCTGGTGAGGTATGCCTCGCACTTACCGGATCCAGCGTACAGGTTCTCGCACGCCTCCTTGACCTCGTCGGCATCGTATTGGTCGTTCTCGCCATTCTGGTTGGCGTCCTTGGGCTCCTTGCACGACACGCACTCGGTACCGATCATGGTGGTGTCAGAGTAGGGAAGGTTGTAGCCCGTGAGGGAGAGGTAGGTGTCGGCACCCTTGGACTCGTCGACGAAGGTAGAGCATGAATCGTCGGTGAAGAGGCCAAGGTGGATGGCGCCGCCGGAGTCAGAGCAGTAAGCGCCCATGTAATACTTGACCTGGTCTTCCAGCTCTCGGCGGTTCTGGACCTTGAACTGCTGGCAGCCCTCCGCGATCTTGTTCATCATCTCGTTCTGGTTCTGTCCCTGGTTCTGGTTGCCATTTTCCTCCTCGTAGGGGTTCTTGTCAATACAGTACTCCATGCCCTTGGCCATGTAGGTGTCGTATTTGCAGTAATCCTTATTGTCGGCATTCTCGCATGCCGCGACCTCGCCATATTGCTCCTCGTACTTGCAGTTGTACTCGTGATCCTTCTGGACGATTTCCATGTAAGACGCGAGGTAGGTCTCCATGCCGATGACGTAGTCTCCGTAGCTTCCGTCGCAACCGGCGGCGTTCGTCGCGGAGCACGAGCCGCTCGGACAGAGGCGGAATCGCACGAGGCGCTGGGTGGAAACCTTGACGTCCTCGTCCTCGTTCGCTTCGCCGTTCCAGACCTGGGTGTGGTAGCACCCCTGGTACTTGAGGTCCATGTTCGCGACCCAGGTGTAGTCCACCTGGTTCTGATTGTTCTCGAGCAGACGGGCCTCGGAGAGGAGTCTCTGTCCCAGCGGCGACGAGGCCGAGATGGATGCCTGGGGGGTGACGTCCGCGGCGGACGCGACGGCGGCGAGGAGGGAGGCAAGCACGAACTTCATTATTGATTTGGTTGGGGATATGGACGACGGGATTCTGTCACAATTAAGTGGCTCTGATATTATTATTGTGGCATCGTGAGGGTGAGGAGCGTTGACCAGCTAGCCGTCGTTGGAGGAATGGCTGTGAGCGTGTCTTTGCGCGCACTGTGTGTAAGAATGAGTTCGGTCATCTACGGCTCGCAGATTGCGAGAAAACTATAGGATATACGGAGTTAAAAAGAACTTACAACCTAAGTAGATGTAGATGAATATAAATTTAACGTTCGAATATTCTCAAAATTTTGAGAAAAAAAACGAGCGTTGAGTTGGTGGCATGAAAATAAGAATCCCGAAAATCTCTGTCGAGTCATGTTCGTGACTCCAGCTCGTTGACGGCCCAGCCCACGCAACGGAGAAAGGAAATTTCTTTTCCTACCTCCCTGTTGAGGGTTCCACACATGAACTCCTTCTCTAATCCTGACGATATATATGTCATGCTGCGTTTGGTTGGAGCGAGTTGTGTTTCTTCAGTTTCTTGTTTCTTCCCGTTCTTTTTCTCTTTGAGATCCGAGAGGAGGTCGAAAAAATCACCCCACGATTGATTCTCCAGAGAGCCGTTTGTTCCCATAGAAGGAGGGTACGTGCGTGAATATCATTAATAATATAGCAATCAACAACAACGATGGTATCCTTCCGTAAAAAGAAGAACGTATCGAAGACCGTCGACACGGGCCTATCGAAGGACTCCGCCGAGGGGGGGGACTGGGGCGACGACGCCCCCCGCGAGTCCGATGCCAGAGGTCCGTCCCCGTCGAAATCGACCCCCACCATCCCGTCCGGCCCGCCCCAGATGGAGGACATTCCCCACCTCCTCCTCACGATGACGACCGAGGGGGGGGAGAAGTCGGCCGCCGCGACGAAGCGAATATACGAGCTTTGCGACGTTGGTCACAAGCAGAATCGCGTGCCGATGGTATGCTCCGGGAAGTACGACGTGTTGAATCCACTCGCGATGTGCCTCGCCCAGGACAGCGGCGACGGACGACATTTGGCGTGCCTGGCGCTGAACAACCTATCGATCCCGACCGAGAACAAGCGCGTCATGGCGCTCGGTCCGGCGAGTAGTGCCGTGATAGGCGGACTGTGCAAGGTCATCGCCGAGGACAAGCAGGAATCCTACCTCTGCTGCATCTGCCTCATGAACCTCTCCTTCCTCGAGGCAAGCATTACGACCATGCTGCAGCACTCGCCGGTGATCGACGGGTCCGAACCGCTCCCGCCGCTAAGCAATCCGGATTCCCTGTTGCGCATACTCGAGAAGCTGCTCAAGAACGCCCCCGCCGTGCCCAAGTCGGGATCCGGCAAGTCCGAGGGCGTGCGCTGGGCGTGCGGTCTCATCAAGAACCTCGCGAAGTCGGAGGAGAACGCGGCGCTCATCGGCAGGACAGACATCCCGCGATGCGCGGTCTCCAACGTTAGGAACGCGTCGTCCCCCCCCGGACGATGGGCGTCCAATTCCCTCGAGGATTTCAGCCTCTTCGTCATACTCAACCTGGCCCAGTGGCCGGTATCGCGACAGGCCCTCATCGACGCGGGTGCCGTGGACGTCGTGCGGTCGATCATGTCCGACGCCGACCTCCAGGGACTGAAGGCGACCATGGCGTGCGCGTTCCTCGGAGCTCCGTGGACGGACTTTCCGGATTCGGGATCGATGGCGGCGCGATCGGTGTCGGAGCTCATGACGAACATCGTCGAGAAGAGGGGTAAGGACGGACAGTACGCGTACGGCGTGTTCAAGCTGTATACAGCGACGAAGGCGTATCGCGACCTGTGCTGCGCAGCCAGGGCCGCGGACGACGATCATGCCGCGGGGTCCGATTCGAAAACGAACGTCCTCGCCGTTCCGAGCGCCGTGGCGCTATGCCTGCAGGTGGCATCGGACCTGGTACTCGCCGCCGACGACGACGCGAACGGCGGATCGAAGTACGTCCCGGACGTGAAGAGCGCGGAATACTCGACCTCGGCCATCGCTTACATGTTGCCCGCGATACTGCAATCGGGCGAGCCGGCGCGCAAGTCGATCCAGAGCGAGAAGGCCTGCATGGAGGTATCGACGATGCTATCGCAGTACGCCAAGCTGCCCGGCACGTCTCCCCAGGCCAAGGACGCGGCGACGAAGGCGTCCGAGGAGATCAAGGCCGCGGGCGGCGCGGCACGTCCGATCCTCGAGGTCAGTTATGAGATCTGGACGCAGTACAGGAAGAGGGAGGGACAGCCCCTCGATCAGTACCTGAGCCAGGAGAAGGGCATCGAGGTCGACGAGTCGGGTCCGTTGGACTTTTTGCCCTGCGTCAACTCGGACAGCTCGTGCTCCATCATGTAGGCGTGCGCTTTTGCTTGGGTGGCGGGTGGTATACGTAGTCCGTGCGTGTTGGGTGTGTTCCATAACGACGGGGCCAAGGGGAGAGAGATATTATTTCTCTCATCATGTATTTCGTCTTTTAGGGTTCCCCACCGTTCCCTTTCCAGATCGGTAGACCCCCGTTGTGGTCACACATGGTGAGATGGCGCGAGTAGATATGTCTATTGCTATTTGCAGAGAGTAGTGTGATTAGGATAAACTGTGTAATGAAACTATTGCAGGTCAACGGTTGATTTTCCAAGGGTGTTGAAACATTCGTCACAACGGAAGTTGACCACCTGCACTGTTCATCATTGCTTTTCAGTCTTCCCCGTAGACATGATCCATTGTATTCCACTGAATCCTTATCCCATCATCAACATTGATCTTGTGGGTGCCCCATATTCTACCATGGTCACCTCAACTTACAATACCTTTTCATTTTCCCCTTGTTATGTATGTAAATCCTACGTACTAATCCCCGGCCTTCACTGACTCTCCGGCAGCCCGCCGGAGAGAGGGAGCTTAAGTGTATGTATGTGAAGGATCGCGTTTTTCGCGTTCTCTCTTTACTCACACTCCTCGCACTAACTGGCAACACATCGCCACTGGCAAAAGCAACTCGTGTTCGCGTCCACTTCTGAGCGTGCAAGCAAACATTAGGTGGGAACGACCACAATGGGAACAAACGCCACCTTCCACCGCCTACTGGTTGTAATCAAACAGACCGCATTCGAAGAATACTCCCAGGCAAGTTCGTCTCTCGACGCCACGCAATCTTCGACAACCCCGTATGTATGAATATATTTGTCAACTAAACTATCTTCCATATTATGCTGCATTTTAATAGCTACGAATCCGTGGACTTGCGCCCAAGGCACTCAGATGGAAGCGGCTCGAATCTCGCCACAACGCCCATCAACAATGTGTCAACGATCTCACCGATATATTGAATCGTAACAATATTCATTTCTCATGTGTTAATAGGGAAGATTTGGACAGGCAACATCTCAGGGATGTCGACCTTGTTATTGCCGTGGGAGGGGACGGTACCGTTTTGAGCGCGGCTCATCTTTTGGACCAAGGGACAAGTGCGTACTGTGTGTTATTGGATCCATGCGATGATCAATTCTTACCGATGATACATTCCCTGCTTTTACAGTTCCACTTTTGGGCATTAATTCAGATCCAAGCTCCGAAGAGGAAAAGTGAGTATTGTTGCAAATCTTTCGTCTTTCTTCGTTCTGGCTTACCTTGTAGCTGCGATCTAACTGATATTATGTCATAATCATCCGGGTAAGAATTGTAAAGCAGAAGAAGCGAGACGAACGGAGGTGAGGATTGTGCACACGTTTCCATAATGCTGAGTCTGCATTTGTGTGTCTACAAGTATGTTTTCCCCCTTAACCTTTTCGCAGATCGCATGGTGCTTTATGTGCATGCACTGCAATTAATATGAAGGGAAAGCTCCCTCGAATATTGCACGGAGGAGGAAAATTGAGTATGAGATCAAGAATACAATGCATTGTCAAATCAACCTTCTCTGAAACTCGACTTGTTCCAGGTGCGATGAGGATGTCACTCGAATTTTTCGCTTTCATAGCCCGATGAACGAACTCATTCACTCTCGCTTAACGTACCTTTCGCCCCGAAAAGCGTTGAATGATCTGTTGATCGCAAATCCTAGTCCAGCCGCCGTATCTAGGTTTCGCATGGGATGGTTGAGTCCAGTGCCCGACCATCAAACAGGTCTAGGAAGTATGAGCGATCCCACCCTATTGCCACGCAGCCAATATGGAACTGTTACACGCTTTGATGGCAAGATGTACACCATTCAGAACTCATTGAATGTGTGGTCATCCGGCATGTGGGTTTCCACCGCGACCGGATCTTCGTGAGTTGCTATATTTTCAGTTGAAATAATGAACTTTAATGATGTGGCCTAATTTTATTGCGAAATCGCAAGAGCTGCAATGGCTGCAGCCGGTGGTAAAATCATGGACGTGTCATCGAATGGCTTGCAATATTTGATTCGTGAACACATGATCGAGAACGCACCCAATAAGGAAGAGGTACAGGGCCTGAATAATGGGATACTGGAAAAAGATGAGCAGCTTCACTTGCGTTGGAATTCACAAAGAGGGACAATATTCGTTGATGGGTCTCATCTCACTCACGCGCTGGAGCTTGGTGATGAAGTTTTGATTAATGCAAATGCTCCTCCGCTTGCTTTGTTTACTCAGGATGACTAGGCCTTGTGTGATACCTTACTTAATGTCTAAATGTTTGCGAATTTTCAATTCCTTGATTCAGGTCCTAAATGTGTGCAAACTTTCAACTCTCTCCTTACCAAGCTCTCCCCTCTCCATTTTAATCGCCGATGGGATCGAACGATAGTCGATGCCGGAACATATTTATTCGGGACATTTTCTTCAAGAATTATGATACAGAAGTGAGACAATAAGCCCGTGAATCGCCTGCTAAGATATTATTATATTTCTATCATTTCCCAGTTACAAAAAGCATTACAACAGTAACATCCTTGGATCTAAGGTCATTTACCGATCGTACCCCCACGTCCCATGATCTAACGGTACAGGTGCTCACTCAATAAATTCTTCGCGATTTGCTTCTCCCACTTATCCCCATTACTCAACAGTTTTTCCTTGTCATACAATAATTCCTCATGGGTTTCAGTGGCGAATTCAAAGTTGGGCCCCTCGACAATGGCGTCGACGGGACAGGCCTCCTGGCACTATTTTTTTGTTCAATTGACAGCAGACGAAGGAGTGGGCGATATATATACATATTTTATTTTCGGAGAGGTGTGAATATGAAGCTTAAATGCACGAACGAAATTACACCAATTCGTTCAACTTACAAATCCGCAGTAGATGCATTTGGTCATATCGATGTCATACCGAGTGGTCCTCCTGGCGCCATCCTCCCTCTCCTCGGCGTCGATCGTGATGGCCTGCGCGGGACATGCAGCCTCGCACAACTTGCACGCTATGCACCGCTCCTCGCCGCTCGGATAACGCCGCAACGCATGCTCCCCCCGAAAGCGGGGGGAGAGGTATCCCTTCTCGTAGGGGTAGTTGATGGTTACCTTGGGCTTGAGGGCGACTTCACCCGAGAGCCAGAATGCGCGCCAGATTTCGGTCATGAAGAAGATTTTGGAGGAGCGCTCAAAAATATTCTCCCACGACGTCTGGGGGATTTAGCACGAGTGTGGACATGGTGTTATTAAACGATAACGACGGGGAAGGGAGAGGGGCGGGGGTGAGGTGATAACGAAAATTTTGGACGTCGGTTCAATCTCAAAAGCTAATAAGCTATTCAACGCCCACGAGATCAAGGGTAACCAACAACACGAAGCAAAGTCGGTGAGTTATGACACTCACGGGCAATATGTTATCCTTATCGGCGACGCTGCTCATCATCCGCTGTTGGGCGCCGCCCATAGCGAAGGCGAGCGATGCGCGCTGCTGGCCCGCCACGACACCAAATGATCGGGCGACACGGCTTGCCACGGCAAAGAGCACCATGAATGCGGTTGAATTTACCCCGGAGCAGAGCCCAGACCAGAGGAAATACCTGTGAAAGTGTGTGTGTATTTCGTACACTATTATCATAATGGAGTGGGCTTAATTTTTTTGGGGGGGGACAAAGCTGGGGGGGTGCCGGGGGATTATTGTGACAGCCCAGCTCGAGTCCCCCCCCCAACTTTGGCGGGGGGCTTAAATTATGCCCCATCCTCCCCCTCTGAAACCGCCCGACCCACAACCACAACCTCCCTCCTCTCACCACAATCCCATTCCGACACCTCTATTCGTCGGCCCTCTTCTCCGCCATGCCTCGTGCTCCAAGACGCCGTGCTGAGACAAACCTTCGTCGACGCAAGCCTAAGCGCCAGGCTACGGCAAACGAGCGCTGGCTGCACCTCAGCTCCGCCGAGACTGACCTGCAGTCTGCCATCCAAGTCGTTCTCTATACGGTGTCGACGTTTGTCGCGGCAATGACGCAGCTTCTCTCACTCGTTTTTGGCCGTCGAGGCCGCAGCTGATGACGAAGACGCTTTCGTAGCGT
>JALLBA010000178.1:0-29709 GCA_036939675.1 Cyclostephanos invisitatus | reverse complement strand
CACCATGACAGAAGGAACAGACTTCGTCAACCCAGTCAACCCGGGAATTTACCCATCAGACCTCGCATTAAATGCGGCGGCTGGAGCCAGAGCTAGAGCAGAAGCTGAGCACAAAGAGCTCATAAACCAATTTGAGACTTTCGAAGGAGTCCGATTAGGCACAAAAGACCTCATTCTTGAGGCAGTCGACAACGAGTATCTAAATGAAATCGAACACGACACGTTAGGTTTTTTAAACCAAACACCGAGACAAATGCTACAGCATTTACTCACCCGAGGAGGATCGCTTGACTTTGCCGACACCAAAGAACTTCTCGCTGAACGCGACGGAGAATGGAACGTCAGTGAAAACCCACAAGTATACTTCAACCGCGTCGAAAAGGCAATTAAAGGACTTACCAGAAATGGAATCAGATCCGATCCAAATGAAAGGAGGGACATCGCACTTTTTCATCTAAAAGCAACAGGAGAATTCGATCCCGCCGTCCGCGAATGGGAAGCCAAACCTGCAGCAGAAAAGACGTGGGCAAACATTAAGACCTTTATCGCGGCAGAGTACGCAAGGGAGAATAAACAAAATAAGATCTCAGCGAAACACTTTAAAGCGAATGCGATGCAAGAACAAGCGGAAGCGACGGAAGACCTGATCGCGAATCTTACCGAAGCTCACACTCGGCAAATGGAGACATTAGTCAAAACCACGACCGAGGCGATGAAAGAAATGATGTTACTGCTGAAAGACAATAAAACTCCAACAAACAAAGCTACGGATGAGGAAAGGAAGAAGAAGCGCGAAGAAAAGAGAAAGAAATACAACGACGCACCTGTTTGCAAAAATTGCGGAAAGAAACACCCTTCCAAAGCGGAAGATGAATGTTGGGAACTTGACAAAAACAAAGCCAGCCGTCCATCGTCGTGGAAGTCGACGAAGAGCACCTGAAGGTGCGCGGGGTCTTCAATAGAAACAGAGACGTGGCAACCTGGTGTGATACATGATAAAATAAGAAATCATTCATACCAGGAGGCAACGAACTATTGGACCCCACTCCACAACGACGACGACGATGACAATGACGAACCAACAAACGCACCACATGAGATAAACGCAATAGCATCAACAACAGTAACAACAAAGCAAAAGGAGAACAAGTGGATGCGACGAGTAGCACGGAGACAAGAACAACGAATCATATTAGACTCTGGAGCAACGTCACACTTCATAAGTGAAAACATGAACTTACCCAAAGGCGACAAGTCGTTTAAGGAAGTATACCTTCCTGATGACACTAAGCTGAAGGCATCGACGAAAACAAAACTACCTTTCACTCAATTATCAGATAGAGCAAGAGAGGCGGACATTCTTCCAGGCCTTAAACGATCACTAATGAGCGTGAACAAAATGTCAGAGGAAGGATATACCACAATTTTCCACCCAGGCAAAAAAGGAGTCACAATTCACGATAAAGACTCACTCACCATCACGATGAAAACACCACCAGTCCTGCACGGAATCAAAAACAACGGAGATAAACTGTGGACGATCTCATCGAACAATAGCACACCAACGCGAGAAGAAACTCACAACGTGTATAGCTTACCATCGATGACACAATCGATAAAATATTTACATGCCGCAGCAGGATTTCCTGTCAAAGAGACATGGTTAACGGCCATCGAAGCAGGCAATTACGTCACATGGCCGGGGCTAACTACAGCAGCAGTACGTAAACATTTCCCAGACTCCGACGAAACGCAAAAAGGTCATATGAAAAAACAAAGACAAGGAGTCAGATCAACACGGACAAAAGAAAAATCGAAGGACGATGACGAACTTGTTACCTCACCTTTAAGAAAATCGAGAGACGTGTATGTCAAAATCCACAATGCCGGCGAAACAATGCACAGCGACCAAACAGGTCGCTTCCCAGCGACATCGAGCAGAGGAAACCAATATGTCATGGTGTTAGTGGAAGTTGACGGAAACTATATCGATGCAGAACCTTTAAAAAGCAAAGCAGAAGGTGCAATGATACAAGCTTACCTAACTCTATGGAAGAGATTGACTGCATCAGGCACAGTCAAACCTACAACTCACATCTTAGACAACGAAGCATCTGCGGCTTTCAAAATGGAAATCAAAAAGAATTGCACAATTCAATTAGTGCCACCTGATAACCACAGACGAAATTTAGCGGAGAGAGCAATACAAACATTCAAGAATCATTTCAAATCGGTACTTGCCGGGGTAGATGATAATTTTCCTATGCATTTGTGGGACCGCCTCCTCCCGCAAACAATACTCACACTCAACCTACTGAGACAATCCAACGTTGCACCGACAGTGTCCGCATACCAATACGTGCATGGACCTTTCGATTACAACAAAATGCCACTTGCACCTATGGGATGTGCAGTACAATTGCATGAGAGAAGCGAGAGAAGGGGCTCATGGTCGATGAATGCAATCGATGGCTGGTATTTACGTACCTCTGATGAACACTATCGATGTCATGTGATTTTTGTTAAGAATACCCGGAGCGAAAGAATCTCCGACACCGTTCACTTCAAACACAGACACATCACGATCCCAACTGTAACACCGGAGGATACCATTGTGAAATGCCTAAACGACTTAACACAAGCTTTGAGGGAACGAAGAAATACAAAAGGGGCAATAGAGTACGATGCGTTACAAAAATTGGATGAGTTGTTAAACAAAATTCCCGTCGCAACGTTTCCCGTTACAACAACAACAAACGAACCAACGAGAACAGTCACCTTTAGTGAAACGACCAAACCCCCCGCAGAAGATCAGTCAAACTCGAACTCGCAGGTAGTAATTCCAGCTCCAAGGGTGCGGGAATCAACGCCAGTTCCAAGGGTGCATATTGAGATCGCACCACCAAGGGTGCAGAACGCACCAACAACGATGGCCAAGGCTACCATTGACAAACCAATACCAACGAACATTCGAAAGGAACCAACAGCAACACAAATGAACCTACGGAATAAGATCAAAGAGGCAAGAGACACACGGTCACGACTAGCACTTCGAACTCACATGGCACTCCGCCCACAAATACAACGCGAACGCATTCAACTCGTTCGTGACGAAGAAACGGGAGAATACCTAAAATACAGACAACTTTTGCGAGATCCCAAACACACAAAAATATGGAACACATCCTCGGCGAATGAGTTTGGACGACTAGCACAAGGAGTAGGAGGCAGAGTAATACCAACCAACACTATTTTCTTCATCCCACAACACCAAGTGCCTATGGACAGAAGAAAAGACGTCACCTACGGCAGTTTCGTTTGTGACATAAAGTCAAATAAAGCAGAAACACATAGGACACGACTTACCGCTGGAGGAGATAGAATAAATTACCCGGGGGACGTCGGCACACCAACAGCAGATATGACTCTCTTCAAGATTCTTCTAAACAGCATCATCTCGACGAAAAATGCAAAATGTTTAATGCTCGACGTGAAAGATTTTTATCTAAACACTCCGATGACACGATACGAATACATGCGAATCAAACTTACCGACATCCCAGAAGAAATCATCGTTGAATATAAATTACGTGAGATAGCGACTCCTGACGGTTTTGTATACATTGAAATACGAAAAGGGATGTATGGCTTACCTCAAGCGGGGATTATTGCACAACAACTCTTGGAAAAACGTCTGGCAAAGGTCGGATATCATCAGAGTAAAATTGTCCCCGGTTTATGGACACATCTAACGAGGGACATCTGCTTCACGCTCGTTGTGGACGACTTCGCAATTAAATATACCAAGAAGGAGGATGCACAACATCTTATCGACGCAATTCAAAAGAATTACACAATTACAATCGATTGGGACGCAACAAAATACATCGGACTTACGATTAAATGGGACTACACAAACCGCAAGGTTTATCTGCACATGCCGGGATATCTGAGTAAAGCATTGCAACGTTTCAAACATGAAAAACCGAAGTCGAAACAAAACTCACCGCACCCTCATGTTGCACCGCAATATGGGTTCAAGCAGCAATTCACGGAAGAGCCAACTACATCCCCCCCCCTTGGAAAAGAGGGAGCAAAATATGTTCAGGCGGTAACAGGCACTCTGTTATACTACGCGAGGGCGGTCGACAATACTATTCTAACTGCACTCAGCGCGATCGCAACCGAACAGGCGAATCCGACGGAGAAAACTTTGGCAAAAGTCAAACAATTATTAGATTATTGCGCAACTCAAGACGATGCAATCATCGAATACAGTGCAAGCAAAATGATACTCACCGTCCACAGCGACGCTGGTTATTGCAACGAGAAAAATTCAAGAAGCCGCGCGGGCGGCCATTTTTACCTTTCCAATGGCGAAAATGATGCCCCCAACAATGGCGCAATTCTAACACTCGCGACAATAATAAAAGCAGTGATGTCATCAGCAGCAGAAGCGGAATTAGCGGCAGTATATTTAAATGCAAGGGAAGCAGTTTATTTACGTCAAATACTCACCGAAATTGGACATTCGCAGCCACGAACGCCGATTCAGACAGACAATTCGACGGCCGAAGGCGTCATAAACCACAAAATTCAACCACGACGAACAAAAGCAATGGATATGCGTTTCCATTGGTTACGCGATCGTGAAGCACAGGGACAATTCAAAATATATTGGAGGTCGGGGAAAACTAACCTTGCGGACTATTTTACAAAACACCACCCCCCTCTCCACCATGTTAATATCAGGGCAGAATTTCTGAGCAAAATAAAAGACCTTGCGGAAATCAGACGTCAGAAATCACAAGGACAGACCAAACTCGCAGTTTAGCTACAAGGGTGTGTTAGACTTCGTAATTATCTACGTACGTACGGAAGTCACATACGATAGCCAAAATGGCGATTATTGGAATTTTGGATTTTAGCGATTTTTAAATCGCCAGCGAAAGGTTTGCATCGACGAACCTAAATAGATTACTCACAAATAAGTAATCACCTTGTCAATACAACTGTCACTGTTTAGTAATCACCTCGTTGTCGTCCGTTCCTGTCCTCTCGCTGTGTTGTCCACTGTCCAATTGCCTTGTGTTGTCCACCACCCCCACTCATCGTGTTGTCCGCTACTCGCCCGCTTTTATATTTGATTGTTATGTGCAAGGGTTGATCAGCATCAATGATACCCTCCATCATTTGACGTCAAGGCGGCGCGACAACAACATCATAAGATCGACGCTGTGGGATTGACGCTGTGATCCTCTTCCTCCCCTCCGCTCCCCCCCCTCAAAACGACGTTGAGCAGGGGACATCTTGGCCGTCCTCCCCCCACCAGAAGACATATAATTGGTGGAGACAGGGCACCGCCTCTGACCCGACAATAACCCCGTCCATTGGTCTCCTCTTGCCTCCATCACTCACCCCTCCACACTCATCTATATGTCGGCATTATGTCGGATTACCTCAAATTCACCACGGTGAACATAATTATCCATCATATCCCCTTTCCCGCCAAATTTCTACGTGAGTTGACAGTGCACTCAATGTAGGAATTCGAACCGCCCTGTAATTATGCTGACGGGGTCTGGACCAATGAGCACCATGATGGGCCAGGTTCCGCCCCACATGTCAATATCATCCAAAACCCCACTAGGACAGGCTAGACAGGACCCATACTGTCCAGTTTGAACTTTGAACGTAGTCCATACCCCAAAAATGGTGGGTGCTACACTTGTTGTGTCCTGTTTTTGCACTAGTGTGGGTTGTTGTGAAAACTCACTGAAATTTTCGTTCTAACCCCTTTCTCGTCCTGGCTCTTGTCATAATATAGTAATATGATTTAAAGGTGATGGTGCCATCGTCGTTGTCATTCTCGTCAGCATGTACCGTAAATATAGCAGGTAGATTAGGTACGTAGCCATTCTGCCATTCGTCCATTCTGCCTTATTGTCGTTGGGATATACCGTAAACAACAGGATAGATTAGGTTCTAAATAATTCTCGAATATGCCATTATGCTATCCAGCCATCCCACCATCCCGTCATTTCGAATTCCTATTATCTGCCACCTAATTCCTGGCCTTCGCCCGTCAACCAGAAATCCATTAGGGTTAATGAAGAAAAACATTAGAGTTTATATAATTGTAGAAACTAATACAGTGAGGTAAGTGCTTGCGGAGTGGTAGCGGTGGTACAGGGGGCCATGGTTGGCTACGGTGGTCTGGGGTTCAAACCCCGCAGTCGGCGCGTGGGTTGCGGTGTCTTTTTTGCCGCAAGACCCACGATGCCGCCTTTAATTTTTTCCCCAGATAGAACATCTGTTAACATTAGTTGGTTCTTATCCCCCGGCCTCTACGGTAGGGTTGCACGCGAAGCCCCGATAGTTGGGGTTGAACACGGCTGGGGGGGTGGGGTTGAGGCATAAAAATAAATAACCTTTGTTTTTTTTGTGATGGGCGACATCCAGGAATGAGGTGGCAGATAATAGGAATTATTCTGCCATTCCGCCATTCCATCTGCCCATTCTGCCATTCTGCCATACTGCCATACTGGCTTGTGGAGGCATTACAACGAGATTAGATACTAATACCAAATGCTTAAATGCCGGAGTCACTGAGCAGCGATACCACACCACCCAACAAAAAAATACTATTAAGAAAGTAAACCTAACTTAGTAAAAAACAACAAAAGAAAACCTCATGACATGAATCTGCGCCGAAGACCCTATTGGCTTGTCCAGTATTTTGTATTACAACCTATTAGGGGGAAACTCTGAAAACAGGCCACGTGGTCGTTCTGAGAATGTGTTTGGGTTCGTCGAATCTTCTCTCTGTTGAAATACACACATAATATTATTCACAATCGCTTTCCATAAGTCACAGCTCACAGGTCACATCACGACTTGAACAGGATGCAGAAGTGTGATCACGGCGGCCGGTGTGATTGTAGCAAGACAACAGGTTGATCAGGAGGCAGAAAGATGGTGTGATCACGGGTACGAGGGTTTTAGGATAAGCCTAAATAGTCGGTTGAAACTATGATGTTCACAACTCTCCACGTTAGGCTTTCCAGAACTCACAGCTCACAGCTCAAGAGGAGGCAGAAAGAGAAGAAGATGGTCTGAGCAGCAAATAAACAATGGTTGCTGGTCTGGGCCACACATACATTTTCAACATGCAATAGTAAAATGGAACAATCGTATGAGAGGAGTGGAGGCAATCCAATTAAAATACCAACATGCCGCAGTCAACCACTAAGACTGGTTCTAATTTCTTTTCCTCCCTTTCTTCATCATTCACTCGTTGTTCGTTGTCTTCGTCCTTCTTGAGTGCACTAGACGTCGATGTGGAGGGGGATTTCACAATGGGGGGAAGCAGTATTGTAAGTAGCAAGTGGATCCCCAAGCGGCTGAATAGGGAAGTACGGGACGACGGATCACAAGGAAATCGACAATGGACGGTGGCGGAAAGGGCTGAGCTTGTCACAAGCAACACCGCTTTATCGGTCCTTCTCGAGGCTGAGGTGGGAAAGTCGGGCGTGGTCACTGTTGCAGGGTACAAGGCCATATACCAAAAGTTTTTGTACAGCGACGCTGTGGAAGAGGAGTTGAGAAAAAGGATTACAAGAAGTAGCGTCACGTCTAATGTACTGGCGGTACACTATTCGTTTGGAGACTTGGTCAAGAGCATCCAAGAACATCAAAGGGGTCGCAGTAGTACCGGCGATGTTGCCGTGATAGGATCCTACGATCCTCTGTCTTCCTGTACTTCCAGTGATCGGAATTTGGCGCCACGAAGGCTATCAATAAGCTCACTATCGCTTGATGCACAAAGTGCAATATCAAACGCACAGATTGAGATGGAAGACCTCCAAGACCTTGAAGATGATCTTTGGGATGCGTTACTTACCAATGTTGTGGCGCCCACGACTTTGTCATTAAGCAATGATAATGAAACACCAGAACAACACCACACGAAGAGTAGGAAAGCACATCTCATTTTCAGAGAGATCGATTTGGATCCACTGGAGACAATTGTCAAGACGAAGAGCCATGACGAGAGAGCGCGATATTCAGATGATTCATCTACTCTGGATTCAATTTTCTCTGAAAGCGCCGACGAGGACGAATGTGGGTGGCTCCCGTGGCCGAAGGAGCAGACAGACAACAGTTGGCTCCCGTGGCCGAAGGAGCAGACAAGCAACAGTTGGCTCCCGTGGCCGAAGGAGCAGACAGACGACACGGACGATGATAGCCATGGCGAAGAGGGGTGGCTCCCGTGGCCACTAGAAGAGGACAACTGAAATCGAATGCTGCTTGTTTAGTATAACAACTGTGGCCACTAGAAGAGGACAACTGAAATCGAATGGTGCTTGTTTAGTATAACAACTATTTTTTGAACATAACATAGTATAATACCAATGAACAAATGTTACTTTCCTACACTTTATTATGCATGATAGCCCGGTGACGAAGAAGTCAACTTTTACCGGAATATTCTTAGTGTTGAACACTACGATGCACACATTGCTGTTGTTGTCGTTCATCTTCATGGCATGGAAAAGATAGTCCGACATCACGACAACCACCCGCGAAAGATGGCGGGGCACAGAGATGTCAGAGAGAGAGAGTCAAAAAATTATGCTCCTCTTCGCAGCGTTGAGAAAGAGAGGGCGCATCATACACCGTAAACTTGTCTCGAGTGACATCGACAATTAAATCTTCAAAGCTACTACTCCTCTAGATACTACTGCTTTAACTTTTAGACGGTATCAACGGTGTTTTGGCTTGGATTAACCCCGTGATTCTCACCTTCGCCGTCAGTGTATCAAACGTTCGACGTGGAGGTATTAGGAGCATTTCCATCAACCTGGCCTCTAACAAACAGGCCTGAGTCATTGATGTGAAAATATTTATAACTGCGAACATATCTTTGGGACTATGGAATTATTATATTTTACTTGATTCATATTTGATTTTGCTCATCGATGTCATTTTGTAACAGTCAAGAACTATAGATAAATTCAGTTTTGCAAAGAATTAGATAGCTATTGCTTGTCACTTATTGTAACATCATAGACGCGTCCATCAACATCGACTTCGAGACTAGTTATTCCATCTTGATTGGCTATCAAAGTCCCTTGGCCCGTGACACGTACACTGCCAGTGATCGGGAAGGCGATTTGTATGCGAGACCTACTCACATCATTCACCATGGTCGACGTGTAAGACCGCGAGTACGTCTTTCCCAATGTGATTTTGTCACCCAAGACATTCCCGATCGCCGGATCGGCGATCAGGAACCTCTGAGCGTCGGACAGCAACACCTTCGTTATCCTCTCCTCTTCGTTCGTGGATCTATCCATGATAAGATTGGAAATGCCGTCCATCATGTTCTTCACCGTATCCAACCCGTTCCCGAATGACTTCTGCTTCGGTCGATCCTCCCGTCGAGGACGCGGTTGTTGTTCCTGTCTCATCCCCGGTCCACCGGACTGTTGCATTCGATTCGATCCTGATTGCTGTTTTGGCATACTGCGACTCTCTTGACCGTATGTGGTGGTTCTCTTGACTTCGATTCCGAACGGCCGTTGTTCCGCACCAACACGTCCCTTTTGACCGTATGTGATACTCTTGACTTCGTTTTCGATCGGCCGTTTTTGACCGAGAGTCGCACTCTCGATCTCGATTGGCCGCTGATCTTGCCGATTCCCTTCCACGTAAGCACCGTCATCGCTCCTTCCCGTATCCGTTCCGTACTGTCGAGGTCGGCTACTATCGAAGGCGATATCGCTTCCGTATTGTTGTTGTCGTTCCCCCCGTCTCCGGATGTCGTATTCGACGCCCGGTCCTTGCGAGGATGTCGAATACGAAAACGTCGACGACCGCGATGGTGGAGGGGGGGGCATTATCCTCGATCGCTCATCGTACTCTCCCCCCCGTCCTCCCATCGGCGGCCTACTACTACCATCATCCCCACCACGTCCAAGGAGACCGTTCGCGTAGTCGCCCACGATCGAGCTCGGACGACTGCGATTGAAGGCGATCTCTCGTCCTCCATTGATCATATTACGACCTGGAAGTAACCGATCATTCTCCCTCCCACCACCACCACGGAAGCCGCTCCTGTAGTAGTCGTCGCTCGTGCGGTACCAATCCCCTCTCGCGTTACGGGTAGTAGTACCCGTGCGGTACGATTCCAATCCCCGTCGGGGATCCCTCCCATTCAGGCCCATGTCATTGTAATTCGTACCGTCGTCGTAACCGTATCCGCCATCATCGGTGAACGTCGTTCCGGGCCCACGCCGAGGATCGTTGCCACGGTAATTATCGCCGACATCGTACCTCGATGGAGGAATCGGCGACGCCAACCCGCCGAGTCCGCCTCCACCTCCTCCTCCTCCTCCTCCTCCTCCTCCCCCACGTGCCATCCCCGCGGCCACCGGTCCGCGTCGAAAGTCCTCGCNGGTACGACCGGATCGAAATTCGCGTTGGTCGTTATAACCGCCCATGGAGCCCCGTCGTCGTTCTTGTCCCCGTCTCACGTCGAAGTCATCATCCCGTCGATCGTGCCGCCCGTATCGCCCTCCGTCGTTGCCGTCGTCGAACGACCGACCGTCATTCGCGTACGACGATGATCCGCCGCCATCGTCGTAATAATCGCCATACTCGTCGTCCATTCCGTCGGTCGAATCACCGTCGTGGTAAAAATTCTCGTAATCGTCCATCCTCCTCCTCCTCCCCGGTCCCATCCCCCCCGGTCGTCGTCGTCGAGCGACGCCCCCGTCCGTCCCGTCGTACGTCCAACCCCCCCGCACGTCCGTCGGGCGGAGGGGATCGTCATCGTCCATGCCTCTCGTCGCCCCGCCGTACTCGCCTCGGGGACGACGATCGCGGTATTCGCCATCCTCCCCGCCGTAATATTCCATCCCCCGGGACGATGGGGACGACATCGTGGATCGATCGAGGATGGTTCGTCGTGAATATGATGCACCCCTCCTCGACGCAACGTTCGTCGAAACTACGCCCCCGGACTTATTCATCATCGTTCCCGTCGATCCCGGCCGATGCGTCGATGCGAATGCCGCCGTTCGGCCGCGGTCGGGTCCGATGATTTCGACGCATCGGCCGATGGCAGATGCCGACGACGTCGACATCGTCATGATGACGATCAATTTAACAATGGCGACCTTCATCGTCATCATAAGAGTGAGATGATTTAGAGGATTATGATGGGGGAGGGAAGGGGATATTGTCCGGACGACGATCTCGGCGATGGCGGGCGTCGGCGTCGGTCGTCGGTTCCATTGATTGATGCCGATGTGTCGGACGGTTGATCGTTGTGTTCTGTCGTCGATCATCCCGACTGTTGGGGAGTATCTATTATTTTATTTTAGTTCGTTCGTTTTGGCGCGGCGGTTCGGCGCGGGCAATTTTTCGAGGACACCGTGCGGGATAGCGGGATTCTGCATGCAAGCGAAGGGCATTCAGTGCGACGCGACTGGACATGGTACCATAATATTTTGGGCGAAGGGACGACCGGACAGTGAGCGGAAATGGGGGTAAGTAGGGATGATGGCAGAGGGGGAGGAGGGATAATAATACTTCACCAGTCCGTCGTGATATGAATCGCGTTTTCGGCGGCGGCATCGCCCGACGGCGTGCGGTATCATTCGCATTCGCGACGGGCATCATCATATACATGTACAACCTCGTGTCGATGATCGATACGATGCCGATCGATGACGGACGGGGGGGGATGTTAAATTCACGACGAGCGAATCATCGTCCTAGATCGTTGCCGACGTGTCGTCCTCACTGGGGGGTCGGCGTGCCGATGTCGTCTTCATCGAAGGACGACGGCCGAGGACGGACGACGCGGAGCAGCCACGATGACGATGACGACGACGTCGTTCCCGCCGCCTCCAGGCGACGGATAAGTCGAATATACTTCTATCACGTTCGCAAGGCGGGAGGGACGATGATACGGAAATACCTCCAAAGGGTATCATCGACGTACAACATAAACCTACACGTCATGGAATACAAGCACGCGCATCACGACGAGGAGGTGGGGAGTCGGCCCGATACGTTATACGTTACGAATATACGCGATCCGGTCGAGAGGTCGGTCAGTCACTTCAAGTACGATGCCAGATGGGGATGTCATAATCTGGTCAAGAATGCGTCGTTCGTACCGTCGGCGGATAATGCCATGCCGTTCGAATCGTGGAATGACACGGGCGGATTCGTTAAATCGAAGTGCGACGTCCCGTCCACGTTCGTCTCGTGTGCCGTGAATTGCTACCTACAGGCATTCTCGGGCCGCGGATGCACGAACGACGGTTGGTATACCGAATACAACGCGGCATTCGATCGACTCTTGCGATATAACATCGTATTGGTATATTCGAAATTCAACGATCCAGATTACGCGCGCGCGGTGGAGGGGTTCTTCGGCGGAGTCACGGGGTTCAACGTACCAAGTTCCATGTTCTGCGGGGAGGAGGCGCGGGACGCGAATAGGAGGGTGCCGTTGAGGGTATCGTTCGAACGCGTATTGTCGTTGACGAGATTGAATGCGATGGACAATCGACTGTATAGGGACCTCGTCACGTCGTGCTTCGACGACATGAGGGAGCGAGGCGAAGCATATTCGTTCCCGACCATCGACGCTTCTAGATTCGTACCTCAGAAAAATAGAACCGTAATCGATTGATTTGGGGATGTATAATAATGCAACGACTACACTTTGCTTAAAAGATGCGCATGTCAATTTCACAATAATGAAAAAATAATTCTATCCTACTTTTCACATTCGATCGGTTCCTTACATTTAATGTGCGAATCTGTTGTATTGTTTGCGAATAAAGAACGGGTATGTCATTATTCCCCCCCCCCCCCCCGCCCCAAGGATTATGAAAGTGAAACTGACAATCATGCTAGCTTCATATCGTCCACCACAAAAAGTGTTATAATTGCTCACCTTGCCGCATTTGCTTATGAGGACTACAGGGTGGGCTGGAAAGGTTCTCTACCCACTTGAAGAAATCGCAGCTCTCGCCCCCGTACCTTCTTCCCCCTCTGCTTGATTTGCTCCGACATCAATAATAGAGCTTTCCGGAATTGGATAGACTTTGCTAGTTGCTGCATCTGCCGATTGTCTGCAATGGCACATTAGTAATATTCGTAAAAAGCTGCATTTCTCCTCGTCTCCACAACAGAGGATTATCTGCCTTCCCCGATTGGGACCTTCCTTGGTCACAGTTTGCTCAATGTTAGGTTTGCCACAATCACAATGGGTCCAAACTCGCTGATAGACCACTAGGTATTCGACAAAGATTTGATATGGTTGAAAAACGATGGATTCACGAAACATCTGAACTTGTCATCCCGGTTCGGCAATCAGGGAGCTTGGTATAGTCCCGCTGTCAAATGGTGAAATGAGAAGAGCTGACGAGAAGATTTGGATTCATTGGATGGCAACGTTTTAGATCTGTCTTGTTTGGCAGAAACACACTTGCCAGTTACGACTCTGGAAACAAGGCAGTATCGCATGTTGTCCGGATGCAGATTGAGCCCGTGTAGATTTTTTTGTGCAGCTCTCGTAGACCCCCCTCGTTGGAATAAGATTGGTCAATGACACCATTCTGATCAACCTTTGCCGCATTTTCAGAAAAGTACACACCGCATCCAAAGAGTCCATTTGCTGCCACGGATGGATCAAGAAGGCCCCCAAGGAGAATGCTGCAAAACTTGTCTGGTTTGGTTGCGTGTTGAAGCAGCACGACTTCGCCAGCAGTCGCATCAAGCTTTTGCAAGCCCAATACTTTCTTGGCTGTCATATAATACGATGTGTCAAACAGTACCAAAGGAGAAACTGGACGTTTGGATGCAAGCACCTCATTTCGTTCCCAAGTCATGGCCTCCTTGTATTTCTGAAGTCTGGACTAATCTTCCAGGCTCTCACCACTTGAAATGTATTGTACCTTACCACATGGCACGACGAGGTATACGTGGCGTGGTGGGATCCCATGGAGATCAACGAAGCGAAGAAGGACGGGACGAACACCATGTGGTTTCCTGGAAAGGTCAAGTCCCAAAGGATACGACGTCATCCTAACAACAACAACGGTAGCAATGGTGGTTCGAGTGGCACATACGGCCCAACGCGATTTTTCCTTTATCGTATATGACGATGGGGGCAAGTTGGAAAACCTCGAGGGTTATTGGGTATGTTCCAAGTCTGATTACGAATTGTCGAGAAAATTCGACGACATGGGATGGAAGCCGATCGGGGTTACGGAAAAGTTTGATGCCGAATCTTGCGACGATTGGGCGCAGATGGTCGGTTGGTACGTGGTAAACGTTGATGGGATTGTAAAATTGTATGCGCATTTGGAGGATACGATGCACACGCACGACATGTGCGTGATACGCGAGCATGGAAAGCGAACAAAGCGCCAATAAGTCAAAGGGGTCGAAGGAGGAAACCAAGGAGTCGAAGGAGTCGAAGGGGAAAAAACAAGGAATCGACTGATAGGGATGTGACAAGGGTGGCAGGCTCCGCGGCCGGTGGCAGTGCAAATATGGTTGTCTCAATAAAGTCAGAGTTGATAAACGTGAAGAGTGAAATCAACATCTCAATAACAACCGAGATTGCAGATACCGCCTTAATCAAACCACCGACGAGGATAAAGAAAGATCCCAAGGCGGAGCATGAAACATCAGCGATGGGGTCAGAAAGTCCAACAAGTGTTCCAATTGTTGTATCGCCCATTTCGGGGCAGAGTATAAAAAATGAACGATTTGCTAGTAACCAGGATTGTGCAGTTGCCGATCAAAGCGATGTGGAATCGAGATTTTCTGAATCGGACAAAAGTGATGAGTCCGACGAAGATCACGAGGAATTGCAGGAAGTAAAGCGTATGAGACTTGACTATTCCTTGGAGGAAAATGATCTAAACGCCCCATTTTTATTCTGTAAATAGAGTGGATATCCAATAAAAGACGCCTTCCTGGCCAAATCATTATTTCATTTCAATTCATATGTCAAAGCTAAGCTGAAATGGAACTCGGCACTTTCCTTGTTTCTCAGGGAAGGAATCGCCACCCCGGGCCCAACATTGGTTGACGTAGATAGGATTGCTGGTTGGACATATTCGCAGCACATGAATGAATTGATGCTGGAGGGGGATTACACAAATACGCACACGGTGCCAGTCAGACAGCGAAGTGGCTAACACATGTGAATGTAGGATGAGACACGAATATCCAAAATGCAAATTCTGTCCCAAAAGGTTAAAAACGAATTAGGTGAATACATTGGACCGGTTTATGTGATTGGCGTAATTACTAAGAAGATTAGGCCGTGGTCTGCAGAAGAGAGGGATGTTGCGGACAATAAGATGGACGAATTTCGATTAGTGACAGTCGCTAATCATATTCACAATCTGTGCAGAGTCAAGTGGAAGAGGATGGGGTACAAAAATCGTTGAAAGATTCGACCCAGAACTACATCAATCATGGATGCCAGCCTACCATTCAGCGCATCTGTCATGATTGCACCAAGGCGAGTCATTAGGATATCCGTCGAGATCTTTGGATGAATGCAACCATTCGCATCCGATCTGATGATTTCCCAGACAGATTTGACTACACGCGTCTTGCTGGAGACTTCTGTTGAAGTTGCAGCGTACAATACTTTGGTGGCTCATTAGAAAAACCGCATAATAACCCATTAGATCTCTGTTTGTAATGAATCATGTATTTCTAGTAATTTATCATATTATCAAGAAAGATGTGATGAATTCCACAAGGAACACAATCAATGTCGTCAACGAAGAGCGATGTGTTTGGGCCTTATTGCGCCGGAAATAACCGCCTAATCCGTAATTACCCTCGTCGTCTGCAGTAGAATTCCAAGAATCCCATCCAGGTAGGCCAGAATCACTATCACTGTCAGAAACTTCAGCTTCCAATGGTGGTCCCAATTCCAGGAGCGAATTCCCACCTTGCTGCGGCGTACAGCAGGGATTCCACAGGTCGTCTCTTGCGGAAATGCAAAGAATGCTGTCTAATTCTTCCGCACTTAACAGCGCATTGATGTCCCCGCAGGTTAATTTTTCACCCTGATAGTTTACCTCTTGATTCCAATTCGTATTAAGGTATGTGCCGTTGCTGCTCTGGCACAGAGAACACTGACTTTTTGGCATTTTAAGGCAGCACTCTTTTGACACAGTGAATTGTATACTCTGGCATAGGTCATCACCGTCCTGAACCATATCACTTCGCATATTCATATAGACGTCCAAACAAGTCGACGCAAGGCCGTCGTAAGTCAAAGGTTTATTCCAATTGATTACCCATCCAGGATCTGTACACAAGCTGCATTCCTTAAAGCAGCAGGAATCAAATAGATCAGCTTTCGATGTTTTGCAAACATCACCCTGACTTAACTCTTCCGATGCCAGTACCGACCAGTCACCACATGTTCTGTTTACACCCATGTACACGACAGGCTCATAAACGAGCAATTCAAAATCGACCTCTCCGATGGCGCAAATATCGCAAGGGATATCATAACAGCAACTGTCGAAGTGCTCTTGTTGAATGCGCCCACATGTTTCACTTCCTTCTGTAATTTCATTCAATCCAATGAAGTGATTTTCTATTTCGGAGCACCCACGGGTTATTCCCTCATGAGTGACTAACATTTCTGGATCCAGCTGATAATCTTGGCATAGGCTGCATTTGGGATAACAACAATCATCGAATAGATCGTTCTTTGTCACGACGCATTCGTCGTCTTCTATTTCGTGTCTTGTAGACAGATAGTTATGGATTCCGTAGCAATTAACAACAGCTCCATTGAACGAGACAGTTTGGTCTAAGACGCTGTATGATTTTTCTCCCGTGTGACAAAGGTTGCATGGTCTCTCTGGAGGAATGTAGCAGCACTGCAAACGAAAACTGTTAGTCACAAAAAGGGTTACGGTCGTTCATGACCCAAAAACGCAACAAGTAGTTACAACAGTACCTGACTTGAGTAATCAAGCTTTGCTTGTTCACAACCGGTGGAACCACTAAAAAGGCCATTTTGCAACAAAGCAGTATCTAGTTCCAAGCATGTCATAAGCTTCCCAGCATGTATAACCTGAGCATACCAATCCTTCCCGGATGGACAAATCTCACACTTGTTCACAGCATCAGGTATTAATGCAGATGGACCATCGCAGCAATCACTGTAGTAAGTCGACTGCATCTCCCTGCACTCTCCAGATCCACCCTCTATATTTTTTCCTGATAGGATCCAACCTAATTCGCCGCAGGCGAACGTCATATTATTGAACGTAGTGGGGTTGTCCCAGTGAAGGTCAACAGAGCTGCTACAAACACCACATTTCTCAAAGCAGCAATCACTCTGCAGCTCTGTTTTTGCGGCTTGACACATGAACCCGGTTTGCTCCTCTCGTGAAACCAAGAAGCTATTTAACTCATTGCAAGTAGTACTAGAGCCATAAAAGCTCACGCTAACGTTACCTCGAACCTCGCCTTGACTACCAGCGTATGAACACAATTTGCAAGGGTCAGTGGGGGTCTTGAAACAGCAAGGCTCGTACAATATTTCTCGTGCTGCATCGCACTCCTTCGAACCTTCCATGACAACATCAGCTGCAAATGAGAGGCCGAGCTTCAAGCAAGTTGTAGCGGTACCATTATACGCAACTTCTACGTTGGCGTCCAGCTGCGCTCCCTGGCAAAGATCGCACATATCAAAGCAGCACGAGGAAAAGTATTCAGATCGCGCAGCGTCACAAAGTCCACTGACGTCCTCGGTCTTGCGATATAAAGAGTTGCTGACTTCTGTACATGTTTTGTTCGACCCTTCAAAATATACTATGACGTCACCATTGAGATCAAACCACTCTTCCCCCTTTTTGCACAGAGCACAAGCAGGAGTTGAATAATTAAGCGGTTCAAAACAGCATGTTCCACCATAGGCATCCTGGAAATCGGTGCAATTCTCCGATCCTTCCTCAACTTCATTATCTGTGAAATACCAGTCAAAACTTCCACATGAGACGTCTGTTTTTCCCTCGAACTTCACTTGAGCATCCCAATCAATCTGTTCGTTCTCAGTGCACAGACTGCATTTGTTCATGCAGCAAAACTCTTGGAACTCGGCCTTCAATGAAGTACATTCGTCAGTTCCATTATTTTCACGACTTCCCAGGGTATTGGCGACAACTTCACATGTTTCTGATCCACCATTAAAGTCGACAAGTACATCCCTTCTAAAGGATTCATCCGGACATAGCACGCACGGAGTCTCAGGTGGTGTGTAGCAACATGGATCTGCGAACTGAGATTGCATTGACTGACAGTCACTAGAGGTTGTGGCAATATCAGCTGTCCGAACGGTGTGAAGTTGCGAACAAGAGATACTTTCACCATCGATTTCAATACTTTGCTTCAAGTCTTGGAGCTGGTTTCCAGTACAAATCGCACACCTTTTATAACAGCAGTCACCTGTTATTGATTCCTTAGCAGAGGAACACGTATCACTGTCCAACTCGATCCTTCGAAACAAGTAATCACTGAATAGCACAACAGGCCTTGGAATGAGATCATGTTTAACATGCAATCAAATTCAAAAGAATCCACTTACTACAAATCGCTGCAATTCATCGCTGAGCCCCAGAAATCAACCCCCACATCTGAGTACACATCCAAAAAATCAGACTCTGTCTGGCACAAATTGCAGGGAGTTGTAGGCGGAGTGTAACAACACAAATCGCTGAAATCTGACTTGATATCCGCGCATGTTTCGTCTCCTTCTTCAATTCCTTTTTTGCCAAAAATCGGCTTTAAGTCACCACATGCAATGCGCTCCCCATCGTATTCTACAACAGCATCCCAGTCCAGCATTAGAGTCTGTTCACAAACGTCACACAACTCATAGCAGCAGCTTTCGACCATGGCCTATGATATGAAAAAAATAGCGTTAATATGTTTCAAGATAATATTTTAGACGAATAGAAAACATACCTCTCTTGCGGTGGAGCATGTCAGAGTAGTATTTTCCTCCCTTTTCAACGTGTCTGCAGCTTTTTTGCAAGTAGACTTAACGCCCTCAAATTCAACGGTTTCATCCCAACGTACTAATTCGGGACAGAGCTCGCATGGGGAGATAGGTGGTACAAAGCAGCAAATATCTTGATATTCGGCCTTGGTGGAATAGCAATCTTCGCTTATCGACCTCATTTCGTTGGCAGCGAATATGGCTTCAATGTCACCACAAGTCTTTGTCGTATTATCAACGTCCTCGATCGTAAAGTCCCATGCAAGTTGCGCGTCATCGCAAAGGCTGCATTTATCGAAGCAACAAGAGTCGAAGAGGGTCTCTTTTGCGGAAACACAAGTCGGACTGCCGTCTTCTTCTGTGTTCAATATGTTATCAATCACACCGCATGAAACGTTTTTACCTTCGTATAAAACCTCTTCGGCCCAAAGCAAAGTCTGGGCTGCATCGTCGCCTTGTTTGCATATGCTGCAAGCATTTGTTGGAAAGGTGTAGCAACAATCAGGAGAATATAGGTTTCGGATTTCAAGGCATTCATCCGTCTCAGCTTCGATATAATCCGAGTAAAGCGAAGCATCAATGGATGAACATGTCATTAAAGGTGCCGAGGGCGCAGCGGTTGGCTCTCTACTTGCTTCTTCTTGCTCCTCGTTACCTTGTCCTCTTTCACCTGCCTCTTGCGCTTTGCGTCTTTCCACTGGCAACTCGAAGTCCACCCACCACTTTAGTCCTTGTCCGTCGCACAAATTGCACTGGTTGTAACAACATGCATCAAACAACGCGTCTTGTGTGGTGACACATTTTTCGGCACTTATCTCCTCCGGGCCTAACATGATGTCTACAAGGCCACATGTTGCTACGGTGCCATCAGGCATAGTAACATTCAAATCCGAGCGAATGTTGTAATTGACCTGGTCCTTATTACAGAGAGTGCACTGATTTTCCGGATACATATAGCAGCATACATCACCGAATTCTAATTTCAAAGAGTCACAGACTTCACTGTCAGTTTTCACAGATAGGAGCAGCCCATAATCTAAGTCGCCGCATTTGGTAGCAGTCAAAGTCCCATCCATATCGACTTCGATTTCGACCCACGAGAGAACCCCTTGACTTGTTGGGTCAGGGCAAATTTTACAGGTATTGCCACCTGCGATTGCTCCCCCGCCCTCTCCACAGGTTGTGCCGGCAAAGCACATTTCACCTTCTTCGCATTCGTCAGAAATACCGGATGGGCACGGACGGTCGCAACTTGATGTTGCGTCCTCCCAATCTTTGCCACAAAATGCTAAGGTAGATTCTTCAACAGTTAAAACGTTTTGAGCGTCTCCGTCGCCGCCTTCTTCTGCTCCTGCCCCCCCCCCGCCCGCACTTTGTGTTCCCTGGGGTAACATGTCGATAGCCCAAACCATGGTCCCTCCAAGACACTTACTCGTGGCAAATTCTATTTTTGTCCTAAATGTCTCAGCATTGTCATAGGAAATCAACTGGTCGTCATCTTTGATCATGACTGCAGTGTATGAGTCAGTGTCGACTGAAATTGAATCATATCCTTTGCCTTTGCCTTGTGCCTCCCATTCGTACAGCTCCACAAACGGAACAAATCCTTTAGTATCAAGACATCCTCCTAAGAAATTAGAGAAATAATAGGAACAGTGCAATATCAGAACACGTTCTTGCATCGATTGTGTGTACGTAAACAAGAAAACACTTACCAATGGCAGTTACATTAGAATTCTTTTTAAATGGACACCCGAGAGACAGACATGTATCGTCCGAAAGTGTGAAAGATCGACCATATGCTGGCAAACCAAGTACAACCCGGGATGCTGGTACACTACTGTTGCGTAAAATGTAGTCGATGGCCTCGCCTATCCCAACGATATCAGAATGAGCTCCAACAATCCTAGGATCATCCCATATGCCGTGCAAATCGTAAGCCATTACATTGAAGAAGTGAACGGACGGCGCTAAGTTAATAAAATCGAAACCAACTTCAGCTCGAGCTACAGAAGCGGGGATAGCCATGCTCAATTCAAATTTCTCAGGTGCATCATTGAACTGCTTTCGAAGCTCGTCACACAAGAGGACAAGATTTTGCTTATCGATGGTACTATTGCCACCACGAGTCTCGTCACCGGGATACTCCCAGCTGAATAATTGAGAATGCAAGAAAGGACGAAAATCCAAAAAATCTCCATGAATAAGCTTTCATGATATCGTGTCGGCAACAATGAAATACCAGTACTTACTCAATATCCAACCTTTTATGAGACACGGCGATACAAAAGAATCAAAATGTTAGGTCAAGTACAAGGAGACAACAGCGACAACACATCGTATACATACCCATCGAACCCATATTTCCTCATGAATGCCACCGAGCTCTCCGCGAATACTCTTCTTGATTTTGGAGTGGAAGCTGTTTTGCTAAATCTAAACAAACGCTCGTTATCAGGGTCGTTGTGAGTCCAACCTCCAACAGCTATCATAGCCTTGGTTTCTGGATTATTGATTTTGACGTCAACGAATTGTTGATACAACCCGCCCTCGATATCGGCTTCGAAATCCCAGGGCTCAAGTGTAAATCTTTCAGATATGGATGCGAATGAAAAGACGACGTGTGTGTAGGACGATGCATCTATTGATTCAACTGTAAATGGGTTACAAGTTTTGTCTCGACTGTCGATTCAATAAGGTGGTTATTCATGATGTTGAGATTGGCATTTTCAAAATTTCGGCCAACGCAGCAACATTTGTCTCGAGCGACTTACTAAATACTCCAGCTCTGCCAGTAGCCAACGTTTCGCGACATGACATCAGCATCTCCGCAATGTGAAGGAATTTTCTCAACCATGGCTGCAAAGTTAAATATGCCTACACCCGTCGCGCCTTCGTTTGCAGACGAGGGACCAGCGTTGCCACACGGCGTGTTTGCAAAACAAGACCCTCCTTCACACTCAGCATTGGTGCCACTCGGGCATGGTTTGGCAGTATCACAATTTTCCACAAGCTCCTCCCAGGAAGCGCCGCAGAAGAATTTGGATGCTACTTCATCGACAGCTGATGCAGAAGCTGTACTCGAGTCAGTTTCTTTGCCTCCGGATGGTTTCGTTTCTTGCGATAGGTTCGTTTCAGATGTCTCCTTATCAGTTTTACAGGGTGTTCCACTGAAACACTGCTTGTTACCCGGACATTCTGGGTGGTTCGTCAAACGGAAATTCGTTTTAATTGGTACCGCATGACTGATTACAAACATGATTGTGACCTAAATTACTCACCATTACTGTCACCCGATGGACACTCCTCTGCATTTGAACAATCGATATTGTCCCAGCTTAATGAGCAAAAATATGAGGCCTTTAAGTTGTCAAGGTGACTCATTAGATCAATGGTCGGATCTGATGTTGGTTTTGGAGTTGGCGCATTCGGAGACGTTGGTTCGTTCGTCGTGGTTGGCTCTGGCGTGTCCCAGTCCTCGCCCTCGTTATTGACCTCAATGTCTGAATCCCAGTCTTCGCCCTCATTATTGACCTCATAGTCTGAACCCCAGTCTTCACCCTCATTATTGACCTCGTTGTCCGACCCCCAGTCCTCACCCTCATTATTGATCTCACTGTCTGACTCCACGACATCATCCTCAGTGACCTCATCGTGTGACCCCCAGACCTCACCTTCATTGTCTGTTGGCTGCTCGTCGGGCTGCTCCTCCTCGAAATCTCCACCATCTCCGTTCGATGACAATGACTGAGACGAGTAAGGATCACGTGAGAGCGGGCGAGTGATGGGCGAAGGCGAAATGGTCGGTACTTTTTCGGCGGTTGGATTTTCCATGGGACTCATGGTCGTCTTGCATGCTTCGACGAAGGCCCAGCAGATATGTTCTGGATCCTTGCACTCTTGATTGCTTCCGCTCGGGCATGGGGAGTGGCAGTTCGTCTCCACATCAGCCCAGTCTTTTCCTGTATATTTAATAACACGTATGACGTTTGGTAATCACAACAGAAGGTAATCAGCGAGCAAGCACAAGCAGGAATATGAAACTCACCACAGAAGTATGACGCCATTTTATCCCTCGCAGCAACCGCAGGTGGGAGCGACGGTGTCATGCTTGGTTGACCACTACCCGTTGGTGCCGGACTTGAAGTAGGTTGCATTAATGTGTAATTCACTCCACCAAAGACCGGCACCTGAGCCCCACCGTACCCCGGAACGTAAACTACAGCTAGCGGGCTTATCGTTGGCGAAGGCTGCGTAGTATTCATATCAATTCCCATTTCTTCTTTGCAGGATGTGAACGCCCAGCATTCAAGCTCGCTGTATTTTTAGGTGGTTGGCGAATTAGAGCAAGGCAATACGCGTCATTTGACGTTGGTAACTTTTAAGAAACGCTACATAATTATCAAACATAAATATCGATGAGACTTACCCGGGACAATCAGCAGAATTTCCACTGGGACACCTCATCCCGCAAGTTCTGTCGGCTTCATCCCATGAGGTACCACAGAAAAAGGTCAGTGATGGGTCATCAGGGTCATGCGTTGGTTTTTCAGCTGTGACGAATAACACATGAGTATTTTGCGAGCCAAAGATATTAAAGACTTCCGGTAATATACATGATGGCCAACTTACTTGGATTGGCCGTAATTGTTGGACTGTAGGTGGGATAATCAGTTGCTTCTATTGTCGGTCCTGATGTTGGCCGTCGAGTAGGTTTCTTGGTTGGTTTGGTGTTACCGGGACTGGGTGAAATTTGAAATCCAATAATAAATGTGAGACGACATGAGTTTACTTTATAGGAAATTGATGAAGCTTACGAAGCCACGGGCTCCCCCCCGCTTGTTATTGAGTAGTAAAGATTATAAGCAGAAAATAGTATATCGACCCCGTCGACACATCGGAACGCATCGTGGCAGACACTACAATATCGGCATGGTAAATAGCTAATATCGTTCAAAGTGCCCACTCACCTCGGCTTCTGCGTGGGTTTAGGATTCTTAGGCTTCTTCGATGGGCTTTCCGAAGGGGGATACGTCGTGGGCATTTCCGTGGCATAGTAATCGCAAGGAGTTTCAGTCCAGCAAAACTCGAATTCTGGACAGTCCCTATCGTCCGCGCAATGTGTCTTCGTCTCACAATTATCCCTTGCCTGTTGAGGTGAAATATTATATGTTGGGTGTGACGTGAGTGACATGTAATCAACCAACCCAAACATGAGTGCACCGAGTGAACATCAAAGTTCCGAAACGAAGATGAATACATTGGTTCAGACGAGCGTAATTCTGACTCACGTCATCCCAAAATTTACCACAAAACGAATGTCGATGCATGGCCTCCTCGGCAGTTATCGACGGTTTATTCGTCGGCCTCTTCGTGGGCTTTGATGTTACCCCATCGCCAACGGAGCCTCCGCTCCCACCACCTCCCGTCTCCTGTTCCCACCAAAGATCATCATTATCAACGCCGCCTCCACCGCCATCGCCGGCATCGTTAACGGCGGCCGAGGCATCGCCGACACCGGCGGCGCCACCGCCATCGGCAGCCGCGCCGGCTGGGGCCTCGTTCTCTTTCTCCTCGATCTGCTTCAGCGTCAAAGCGTTCAACGTCGCGGCGTGACAGGCCGTGAAGGCCATGCACAGCTGATCGTCGGGACAATCGTCGTCACTTCCTGAGGGACACCATACCTCGCAACTATACGCGATTTTTATCGATGACAGTTATACGATGACACGAAATCCAACGGGTGGTGAGAAAAAAATGGATGAGGCACGGTTACGAACATGTTTGCTAAACGAATCTGCGGGAGGGACGATCTTCATCCTCCATCGTCGTCATCTCTTCTCTTATTTAATCATCTCTTCCCCTCATCTCAAAGAAAAACGAGGACGACAACAGCAACAAAGCCTAAGACAACGAACGAGGCCAACTATTATTTTTCGTCGCATCATTCTTACCGTTCCTGCGCGTCCTTCCAATCGTACCCGCAGAAGTACTTGTTCAACTTGCTCGTCGATACCACCGGACTCGGCGTGGTCGGTTCCATCGTCGGACTCGGCGGCTGGGGTCCTTTCGTCATCAACCGCGCATCGCACGGGGTCTTCGTGAAGCATATCTCCCCCAATGGACAATCGTTCAGATTCCCGCTCGGACAGTGAGTCGTGCATCGGGATATCGCGTCCTGATATCCGGCACCGCAGAACGAGTGATCGGTCTCGTTGAAACTCGGTTTGTTGAGGTCGACGTATCCCCCGCTCGCCACGGCACCCACCCCGACGGCCGCCAGATTCTCCGCCCCGGTCACGCCGTGCGTCTCGCTGAATTGCACGCCGTCTATGCCGTTGCGCGTATCGCACTCGGTGAACGCCCAGCATTCGTGTCCTGGCATGACGCATTCGTCACTTTGTCCGCTCGGACAATTCTGTCTCGACGGACAATCGACGGATGCATCCGCCCAGGACGATCCGCAGAACATGTTGTATCCGTAGGTAGATCCCGGACGGCCGGTGGAGTACGCTCCCTCGAATTCATCCTCGAGATATCGTCGTCGTTGGTTTTGTAGTAATCGACGACGACGGATATTATATTTCGCGGATGGCAATATAACGGTGGTAGATTTTCGCCTCCCCCCGAGATACGTCGACGGAGTTGTGGCGGCGGAGGCTGAGGACGACGACGATGCGAATGGGGATGATGAATGTCCTCCGTCTATATCATTCCCCTCCCCGTCGAGTCGACGTCGTTGCGCATGCAACGTCCTGTCCCGATCCATTCGCCACTGCCATTCGATGTGACGTTTTTCTTTGAGGCTCCGACGCATCGTCGCGTATATCGGCGACGTCGTCTCCAATTCCGATATCAGAGCGCGGACGTTCCCGACATGCGGTCGATGCCGCATCTGACGTCGTCCATTACGGTCGTCGTCGTCGTTTTCATCGACGTCATGTTGTGGCAGTCGCGGTCGTCGTCGATCGCGCCGTTTACGACGCATGGCAGCCTCGTTGTGGCGCTTCCATCTCATTATCCTCGATCCGTAATCCGATCCGTAATAGTCGGACGATGATGCCGTGGCGGCAGTGGCAGTGGTAGCTCGGGGTGTCGCGCTCGGGGGGGAGGACGACGGATGGGCGTCGACGACGACGAAGGACGACGGCGACGGACCGCACAGGACGATGGATGCGAGTAGCAGCAGCAGCGCCGTCCCTCTCCTCGTTGCGATCATCGGGAATGTGACATTCCGCATTGTTCGTTTGTTATTCATCCCTCCCCTCCCTCGCCTGCCCATTCGTGTTTTTTGTTTGTTTTATTTACTGCCCCCCGCCGTCGGTCGCGGTCGTCCATTTTTTCCGACTGTCTGTGGGCTGTTGTGAGATTCGCTTCCTCTTTTGACACGACCCGCCGGTTCGTGACTCTTTGGAAAGACATCGCGCCAAAATCCTGATTTGTTTTGCTCCCGCCAAAAATCTCACTTTTCTCCCCCTTGCTGCTTCGATATTGGACTCGTCCTTCGCTTCTGCTCTCATTGCAAACTTAGTCGCCGTGTCACCGCTCATTTTTGCCCGCCGCCAACCGCCAACGAAGTCGCCGTCGCCTGGACAGCCCCTCCCAAAGTCCAAGACAGATCAAAATATTGATGGGTGCCCCTGGAATGCAGGAGCGATAGCCAACAATGCACAATTTATTTAGAAGAAAGATGTATGTGCTGCTCAAGAAAAAAAGCTTGTCCATACTCTCTCTCCAGAAGGCACAAGCAGGTACCCTATTGTGTGCTATTAGGGCTTAGGTCTCTATCTCTATCTATGCTGTGTGCGTGGACAATACTGGTCTTGCGCATCACGAGAGTGACCGGCTACTCCATCCTGTTGTAATGATCCACTCTTCAAATAATTAAGTAGGAGTATGGTGACTTGTCTTGATTTCAGCACCTCTCTTGTAAGCATAACAGAAGAGGGAAGGCCCCAATAACAGAAATATCATGGTGTCTACCTCCATACAGCTCGACAGGTTTGGTGCACCAGCCTATTGCCATGGCGATGCCACGTGTGCACTACAGCATTCAGTGGATAGTCTCTACACAATGATGATGCAAGATGTCGCCTACTCTTGCAGTGACTATATCTACAATGATGACAACAGCAACGATGTCAGCGACGACGAAAAACCCGGCGAACGCGCTGTCCCAATCTGCCAAAAGATCACCGCAGACGACCGAACGAAGATCGTTGACTGGTGCTACGACATAATCGACATGTGCCAGCTCGATAGGAAGAGTGTGGCGATAGCCATGAATATAGTCGACCGATTCATGAGCAATCCATGTCGGCTGCCCAGCAGTGAAATCTCTCCAGATTTCAGTCACCGAGAAATCCTTTATGATCGCAATAAGTACCAGCTCCTCGTTGTGTCCGCTCTCTACATCGCCATCAAGATAAACGAACGAGTCATATTCAGCTCAGAAAAACTTGCAGCTGCAAGTCGGGGGTTGTATTCGAAGGAGAGCATTGAGGCCATGGAGCGTACAATACTCGCATGCCTTCAATGGAAAGTGAGTGTTCCTACCGCCTTCCAAGTAGGATACGCTACCTTCGAGCTGATGAAAGCTAAAGTACGAGAATCTCATGTCGTCATGGATGTCAGATGGTGGGAATCCATTCGAGAGGAATTAAGATATCAAACCGAGATCGCCGTTCGAAATTATCAGATCGCCGTGCAGCGTCCTAGTACCGTAGCTATTATGGCATTGATGAAGGCCATCGAAATTGATCGAAAAACGAACGAAGTCGAGAGCTATCTCCTCTTCAAGGCACTGGTAGACATACTTGAACACGTCAAGAGTTTGACTTACGATGTGTAACATTTTGTCAGTGCCATACCTTGCAACATTTGCAACTGATTCATAAAAGTATGAAATCAGTTCATAATAGTTTAGAGTGTAACAACATAAACCATAATTTATCAGATCCCTACGACTATTTTATTGCTCAACTGAAACCACCATCCTCATACCCCGCCACAGGACAAAACCGGGCGCGACTTAGACGTTTGGAGTTGCGTGAGTGTCGTTGCGGCGTTTGCATATTGTACGCACGATCGTCGTCGACACGGACGATCTCAATGACGTCGACGTCGCGAAGTCACAGTTGTTCACTTTAATTTGTGTATCGAGATGTCGTAAATAAAAAATCCTTCAGAGGTCCACAGGAAGTTGGAACGTGATTTAAGCCATTACGAGCAAAGATTTCTTATGAGGATAATAGAAATCATATCGCCAGCTATGACCTCGACTGTAATGTGCCTAAGAAGAGATACTCCTAAATTGTATTCCATTGATACCAAAACTTGGCAAGTAAACGATACTGTATCACGCAACGTGTTTCGAAACGATACTGTATCACGCAACGTGTTTCGAGGGATCTAAAGCGCTTGCAAGCAAAAGGCTCGTCTTCGTGGCAACTCGCCTCCGCTCATCAGAGAGCTCTTCTCGGCTTCTCTTTCGATATGGCCTCGTGGTGATCGTCGTCCTCAGATCGAGCATGGCTAGCCTAAGGGCGATCTGCTGGTCGTCAATTTGATGTGCCTGCAAGAAATGTTTCGCGGCACTTCTATAGTCTCCCAAACGCATGGACGCGTATCCGATCTGGAACTGAACACCATAGTTAGTCTCTGATTGGCCGGGAATGCTTAGGACTTTCATGCAAGAATGGACGACATCTATTGAAAATAATATAAGAAGGCGACATCATGAGCTGTTGGTACAGCGGAGCGATAAATCACACCCTGCGACATGAAAGAAACGCCACCAGGAATGTTGCAAGGAGCTTACCTTCCCAGGCAGATTTTCTGAAATAAAATAGGGCTTCAGCTTGCCAGAATCCAACGCTGCTATCAGAGGGACGATCTGTTTCTTCAATTGCAATTGGTGAAATCGCTTTTGCGGCCATATAGTAGCTCGTGTCGACTGGGAGATTTTTCGATACCATGTGCGTCTGGCAATATTTCTCTAGAAGGAGGACGGTCTTACTGACGATGTCGTCGGCACCGGTTTTGGCCTTCACTGGGTTAGTCTCGCAGAGTTTTGTGGCAGTTGCTTTCGCGCCCATATCTTGCAGCTTATTTGTAGTTTATGGTCGACGGCAACAATGAGTAAGGGTCAACTCTGCCAAACTTACTGTTGTCGTGGTAAGTTATTGCGCCGAAGGGGAGGCAAGGGAAATGGTCATCATGACAATGCTCTTCTTTGTTCGATTCGTCCTTCTTTGATGTAGCTGCTTGTCCTATGATAATACGTTTCGCCGGCTTGCCTCAACAGCACGAGACAGGAAAGGAGACGACATTTGACATTTTAGAGATTTTAAGTGGCGATCCTGAATTTCGCGCGAATGAACGCGGCTTGTCTGTGTGTTGCATCGGCTTGGTTAGTGTCGTGAGGACAGGAAAATGAAATTAGTCTGTGTGTTAAACCTAAACCAAACCTTAACGTTGCTTTTTTTCTTTTTTCTTTTTAGGGTTAGGCTGTGATTTCTTTGAGCAAATAATACGCATTTAGACGTGTTAAGTGTGAAATTTACGCTTATTTCTCGCTAAACTTGACACTTAACACTTAAATCTCGCTGATTTAAGTGTAAAATTCACAC